>JASJET010000028.1:27722500-28004712 GCA_034092305.1 Diaprepes abbreviatus | reverse complement strand
AGAAGAAAACTTTTTAATTTCAGATATATAGTAAACGAAAGACATGACACCAAAATGAAGTACACAAAATTCTTATTACAAATTCTCAATAGCTCCTTTTTAAGATCTTATTTTAAAATGAAAGCTAACATTCTTTATTCCATTCAACAAATATTTACCTTCATAAATGAATATCTCAACAAAAATCTACAATTTTTTTAAATCGCAATTTTTTACTTAAAATAAATGAAATAATTTTCCCGTAGAATTCACATATCCTCAGAAATAGAGCCCGTTGTGTGAATGTTGAGTGATGAATGGTATTGATATAAATAGGACGAGATCTTTATTTCTTGGTACACACATTGATTCTAAGCTATCCTTTTCTAATTGTATTATTTAAACTAGTACAATATGCCAATCGGTAGTAAATAAAAGTATGATTTTCTGGCTACATACATTATTATGTTATTTTCATTATGTAAATAAATAACATCTAATAATATTTACCGATAAAAATAAGTTCATTTTACTGGGTTATATATATTACCTACAATGAGAATAGTTTAGGTGACAATAAAACTAAATCTTGAATTTAATAAATAGTATCTTTTCCAAAACATGATTTTAGAAACAAACTATTATAACAATATGTTACCAAAAATCGATATTTTTATTAAAGTGATTTTTCTCTAAAGAAATAGTTCTGCGATATATATATATATATATATATATATATATATATATATATATATATATATATATATATATATATATATATAGATTTACATATAACAATAAACGATGCATGACTAACCAATTTTCACTTACTTGGATTAAAATTTCAAAAGTGTTTGATCTTTGTTCGTCTGTATTTCATTAACATAAATTTGAAAAATAAATAGGTTTCTATGAATATTAAATAATACTCTGTATAATGTTTTTTCTTTAATAGTAAAATTTATTAACCATAGAGTATGCAGGTCACTATTTGATAAATGTAAAAATAAATTCAAAAACTGAGCCTTAAAGTTGAATTTTTATAATTTGTGTACATTAGTCGTAAAATATAGTATTTTACTATCATGCAATGATTATTCCATATTTAGACAATCATCTTAGGCTCATATTTAAAACTTTCAGCTATATCATTAATGGCCATCATTACATCATCGCAAGTTTACAGTTTTCTAAATATTTCGATGACTACTTTTCGAATATTCTAAGAACATCAAAAGCGAACTGAAAAATTCTCCTTTTAAAAATATAAATGTCCGTTGTTCTCCACCCCTGGAAAAAAGAATTCCTCTGCCCAGGTAGACTCTCAGTCACCAAAATTCCAAAGAAGATTTATGGAAGTTATTTTACACATTATCAAATAAATGCTATGTTTGCTTTTAGTTCTTTTGTCAATAATTAAAGCAAATAAACAATCATTATCACATCAAGAGACCGTGATGTCAAAAACAAATTCGTGAAAATAATTTGAATAAATAAAAGTAATTTAGTAAACGTCAAGAAGGTTTTTCAGTTAAAATTAAAAATGTATACAATTATTTGTCACTAAAAATAGCTGTGAAATTATTTTCTTTAATATTTCAATTTATTTTATTGTAATCCTGTTTTCGTGTTAGCAAATTTTATTTGCACTGTGATACGAATATTTATTAAAAGGTATTTCTCGGTTGCACATGTCCTGGAGAAAAAAAGTTTTTTTTTAAATATCTTTTCAAAATTGAAGAATTTTTTATCGTTGCAGTTCGCTATCAAGTTCTGCGGGTAATATCCTGCCGGCCCATTGGGGTGTTAAATAAACAATTGCTTTCGACGAATTTCCTAATTGGTTGGTTGCAGCTCCACTGACGAGTTCACTGGGTGCTCGAAACTAATATGGGCACAGAACAAAACTGAAATACGCAAATGATATATATATATATATATATATATATATATATATATATATATATATATATATATATATATATATATATATATATATATATATATATATATATATATATATATATATTCTTTATTCTTGAACCATAGATTATATCATTTTTTTCTTTATTTTGTCTTTTCTTGGGTTTAGGTTCTATATTTAACAAAAAATGCAAAACAATTGACGTTTTACCCTTTATTCAAGGCATTTTCAAAATTTTTTCCTTCCTAAAAATATTTTTATATAATTAAAACGTTCGCATAAGAAACATGTCCACAATTTCAAAAAACAAACAAGACACCAAGACATGCCTATATATTTTTGGGACAATTTGCGCAAGGGATCGAATATATTACATTTGATTTATTCATGGGAGGAGTTTTACTTTTTAAATTTGTGAACAATGTATTTAATCTATTATGTGACTTGTGGCATACGGTAATATCATGCTTTCTTAAAATGTATTTTATTTTTTCTGCCAGCTCACTAGTGTAAGGTAATTCTACATATTTTTGCTGTTTATTTTCTATGTTTTTTGTTATTACATTATTATAAAATTTATATGTTCGTTTATCAATTATTTTGGTGATTTTGGTTGGAATTCTGCAGACATTAGGAAGATAGTACAATCAGACAGATCGATTATAACACTATTTTTTGAGTTTTTGAATGATTAGAGAAACAGTTTAGATATCTACCTGACCAAGTTGGTTTGGTGTACTATCCAGTTAAAATTTTGTTTTTTCTGCGTATAAGTGTCATATCTGGAAAATTTATTTTATTATTTTTTTTTCTGTTTCGGACGTGAACGCAATTTTTCGTTCAAACTGTTAAACTCTTGGAAAATTTCATTTATTTTATTTTGTGGTACGGCTGCTATGCAATCATCGACAAAACGTTTGAAAAATATTATATTAAAATTTAATTTTTTTAAAACTTTTTCCTCTAAATATTCCATTACTAACTGAGCAATGGTAGATGAAATTGTAAAAGGTGTTTTCGTACTGAAAGTAATTTGTATTTAGAACAAGGTCAACAGCATCCATAAAATTATTTTTTGATAGCGATGTATGGTTTTTTAAAATTTCCCATTTTTCTGCCAAAATAGTGTGGACAACTTGATTTGGTATGTTTGTATACAAAGATATAACATCTGGCGAAATGAGTCTGTAATTTTCAGGTAGGTTTATTGTATCAATAAATTTTCTTGAGGCGAATGAATGTTTAATAAAAAAATCGTTTTCACCTGTAATATTTGAAATGCAATCCGATTAGAATTTTGATAAACTATAGAATGGCGATTGTATACAGAAAAAAATAGGTTAGCCTTTTTGCATCTTTCTCAGTTAATTCTTTTACATTGAGCAATTTTTTTATGAAGGTAATATTTTTCTTTTGATAGAAGTTCGTTGGATCACTCTTAATATTTTTATATGTATTTTCGTCCTTTAGTTTGAAAATGTCTTGAATAAAGGGCGAAACCTAAATTGTTTTGCATTTTTTGTTAAATATAGAACCTAAAACCAAGAAAAGACAAAATAAAGAAAAAAATTATATATATATATATATATATATATATATATATATATATATATATATATATATATATATATATATATATATAAGTTTCTTAATATATCGACCGGACTTATATCTAAAATGAGCGTAAATTATTGGGAATCGGTTTGTAGTTAAAGAAAATTAATTTTCAAAAATCCCTCTATATTTCGCTATTTATTTATAATTTCATCAGGAGGCAAATTGCTAAAAACATAAAATCCTACAAAGTACATAAAAAAAGTAAACATAATTCATTTACAAAAATAAAAGGTTAAAACACACAGTATAAAATATGTTATAATTTAAAAATGAAATTCTTTTACTTTTTAAATTTTAATTTTATCCCTATTTGGAAAACACAGTAATAACAAATAAAAAGTACTCACAAATAGAGTTAAAATTTACTAGCCATCTCGAGATGCGTACTTAATGATTGAAGAGAATGCGGTCTATTCATTTACAGTTTTTTTTTTATAAAACCAAAAAAATGCTATCTGAAAAATTTCTTTGCAAAATTTTTGACTGATCTTTTTATTATTGTTTTTCCCTTTGTTTTTCCTCATACTAACCTTTTCAGTGATCAAGACATTAATATATTTATAGATTAGGAATAGAACAACATATAGGGTAAATACTATATACAAAAATAAATGGTGAATTATGATAAAATATGGCAATATATATTATTTAATTGTCCAATGTCGTTGTGTTAATATGTGACATTTTCAAAATAAACGCTTCTTATAATTGGATTCATTGGCCAAAATTGAAACATTCCCATAATTAAACAGGTGGTCTAACTCCTAAAAGTATATTGCCAAGGCACAAGATCTTTCTCTCAACCCACTCTCACTTTTCTGTTGTGCGATTCTTTATTAAAGTGTGTGATGTTTGTCCTATGTAACAGTGTGTGCAATTTAATACGGAATCTTGTGTACTATATCGGATTGTTGAAAGACGGGAGTTTTATCCTTAACTCTTGCAAAAATATTCCTTAAAGTTATCGTATTATATTTCGAAATTTTTAAGTTATTGTTGAAAAGGTTAGTATGAGGAAAAAAATAGAAAAACGTTAATAAAAAGATCAATAAAAACTTTTGCAAAGAAATATTTTCAGATATAATTTTTTTGGTTTTATAAAAAAAAAGAACTGTAAATGAATAGACCGCATTCTCTTCGATCATTCTAAGTATGCATCTCGAGATGGCTAGTGAATTTTCACTCTATTTGTGAGTACTTTTTATTTGTTGTTAACTGTTTTCCAAATGGGGGTTAAATTAAAATATAAAAAAAGGTAATTTTATTTTTAAATTGTAACATATTTTATACTGTGTTTTAACCTTTTATTTTTGTAAATGAATTATGTTTACCTTTTTTATGTACATTGTAGGATTTTATGCTTTTATGTTTTTAGCAATTCGCCTCCTGATGAAGTTATAAATGAATAGCGAAATATAGAGGAATTTTTTTAAGTTGAGTTTTCTTTAACTACAGACCGATTTCCAATAATTTACGCTCACTTTTATATATATATATATATATATATATATATATATATATATATATATATATATATATATATATATATATATATATATATATATATATACATTTTGGAAACACTCTATTTTTAGTCGCCATAAAAAAAACACTGCACCAAATCTATTCATAAATATGTTGTTATTATAGGTTACCATTTTTACGACCATGCTTATAACAATAATGAACAAAATTACTAATTGCTTATCAATTGTCCCTTATTTTGAAAAAAGACCGATATACGTGTTTTATGACTACAAAGGTTGCTACACTACCAGTTATTGATTTCTTAGAATTGAAGGCTTTAGTTATTGTTCTTGAATCAAATCTTAGGTCTATTCTTTTAAATATGGGTATATAATTTCAGAAACTATTAGTTTAGAGTTCAATGTTATTTGTAATGTTAATGTGATAGTTACAACAGTTGATAAGCGCATCAAATATTAAAAATGAAACATATTTCTCTTGAACAGCGAAATGCTATCTGTACTTTGGGCAAGGAAGGATAGTCTATATGCCAAATTGCAGAAAGGGTCTGCGTTTCAAGTAAAGGAGTACATTATACTGTTATACGAGATCTGGACGTCTCAAATCTACAACAAAACAGGAAGATAAGTTCTTTGTATTGTTATCGAAACGAAATCGACGTTTAACTGCTCCTCAAATTGCCGCTACTTTAAATAAAACATGAGAAAAGCCTGTTTCAATAACAACTATAAAAATACGTTTACTGTCTGCTGGGCTAAAAGGATGCGTAGCAGCCACAAATCCGATGTTAACTAGTATTCACAAAAAAACTAGACTGGAGTGGGCTAAAACACATAAAAACTAGACAGAATAAGACTGGGAAAAAGTCCTTTGAACGGATGAGTCCAAATTTTAGATTTTTAGATGTAATAGACGTGTTTTTTTGTGCGCCGATCAAAAAACGAGCTTCAAAAGCGTATACTGTGCAGACTGCTTAGCATGGTGGTGATAGCGTGATGGTTTGAAGATGCTTTGGTAAAAATAAACCCGGCCATATGATCAAAGTTGACGAAAAACTGAATAAAGAAGGCTATCTGGAAATATTTCAAGAAAATGCGATTTCCTCTGGAATGAATCCAATTGGCTAAAATTTTTTTCAACACGATAAGTACCTTAAATATTCATCTAACTTATGTCAGGGGTTCCTAGAACAAAAACGCAACGAAAAAATTCGGCAAATTATGAAATGGCCATTACAATCGCCAGATCTTTGCCCTATTGTGTTAGTATGGAATGAACTTCACTGAAAAGTAAATAATCGTTATCCATGGAGTTCAGCACAGTTGTGGAAATATTTACAAAGCGAATGAAAGTCACTGAACTCCGAATTCTTCGAAATGAGTAAAATTTAAGAGCCGTTAGACATAGTGAAGAAGACTGTGAACTATACACCCCTCAAGTATCTGGTCTACAAACATGTTGGTGTTTATAAGTTGCCTATTCATGAATACCTAACTTATTCTATTATCTCTTGTTTTTGACGAAGGCTTTTTGTATATTAACAGAATTGTTTGAATTTCCATAATTTCGAGGTGAATCCTGAAATTTGATAAAATATCTTAGTTTCATAGATATATACTGGTAATAAGTCGAAAAGACTCCGGAAAAAAAATTGGAAGGGTTTCTAATATTTAAATATAACGTACTAATTATGGGAAAACGATAAACGGCCTAAATAATAAGTTTTTTTTAATTCTCCTTCCTGAAATTTTTATACAGGTACTATTAAGGTCATTCAAAAAATTTCATGATGATAGAATGTGGGATCAACAGATATACAAATAGGAAATAGTCAAATCAATCTAACTTTAAAAAGTCGATTAATTTTTGAGCCAAAGGAAACAAATAGAATTTAGTAGGTAAATAAAGTCGAATTAAAATTTTAGTTTTGCCTTTGATTTACATAAAAAATTAATGTATTGTAATTCTGTCCTATTTAAAAAAAAATATTTTCATCACTAGTGATTTTTGAAACATTTTTTTAATATAAGTCGCATACTATTGAGTCTAACATTTTACAACATAATTATTACCCCATCTTACCAACACCAACCCTTTTTTATACCCACAGTTTTTTCTAATAAAACTTTTTCATTTATTTCAACGGTTTTCTACTAGGTACACCCATCATCCCACAGTCCGAGAGATAGCCTGGTTCCTTTTTCAAACTACGCCCTATCTTTTATAAAACATCCCCGATATAAAGTCACAATACATCCCTTTTATTCCTTTTACACCCTGTACCACTATAAAATATCAGTAGGTAAAAATAGGTATGGTTCTTGTGATTTTGTTTTTTGTTTTACGTTAAAAGTGACTGGACTGTCATCGAGTAAAATAAAAAAAAATTGTGTAGTCATGAAGGTTGGTCAGACGCAATAAAAAAAACTCCCGGAGATATATTCAATAATATATACATTAAGGTACAGCTTGAAAAAAATGAGATGGAGCGATCCACACCCTTTCCGCTGATATTTCAAGGTGTTACGGGCTTGAATGGCATAACATCAGATGTAAGAACTCATTCATCTTGTACGTCTTGTGTTTGTGTAGTGGACCACACCGCTTTTGTGCTTGACAGGGTCTTATTTTGCGCCACTACGTGTGTTGATGACGCCAGTTCTCACAAAACATGATACAAAGTCTAATTTGTTCTAGATGTTTTGAATTTAAAGCTTTCGTAATTGTTTATATTATTTTTTCATATTCAAACAATATTTTGAAATTGACCTAATGACCTGTTTGTGTTGTTTTTAAAGTTTTTCAATACAAAAACTTAATCATATCCGCACAACGCTATATATTTTTGAAAATAAAAACTTGTGATAATGTTTATAAACCAAACTACTTTTTTTATTTAAATATGTCATCTTTTAAGCAAAAAATAATGCTAAACTATGTTATGAATTTATTTATTCTTAAAATTGTAAAAGTACTTATTATAAATATATACTATACAAAATTAAGGATCACTTAAAAAAAGTAACCACACTGATCATGGGGGTTATTTTATTTTAAACTAAAATATATTGTTCTCGGTCTTATAATAAACTAGATAAAAAAGTAATTTACCATTCAAAATATAAACGCATTATTAAAAAAAGAAATATTTTATCTCATTGCCATGTGAAGGACACTTAAATAAAATTCTACGTTGATACATTTTTTCTTCAGAATATTGAACCACAATTTAGTAATGGGTATGTTTCCCTCTTGCTCATTTTATCTCCTTATATCAACGTCCTATTGATTTTATATCAAAATTTTTCTTGAAGTATCTTATCCTTGAAGTAAACTTCTTTTAGTTGTTATAGGTTACTTACCATTTTTCTCTACTGCATGCGTCTCCTGAACAGCTCTCATAAATGTGATGTGATTTGAATATAGGTACATTCGTTGTTATGTATGAAGATTAAATAAATGGTGTAAACCTATCAAATAATTACGATTTTGTTCAAATTGAATTTTGTAATCATACAAGCAACAAAATTCACCGCCTGTTTTAAATGGGATACCCTGCATTTTTCTAGCTTATTATAAAGATATTTTTGTTAGGGTACTTTATGTCTCTTTATATCAGTGTTGGCGTATTTTGAATTTTATTAAAAGTCTTTAAAACAAAATGTGATATTTTCAATTTCCCTATTTAGTCATGATAAAACAATAAAAAAGTTGTGACCTTTATTATGCTATCTCAAATTCAAATTTTGCGTACCTATTAACAATTTTGCATCAGAATACTTGAAAATCTATTTTTCTAAGCCTAAAATGGTTGAAATGATTTATGTTCCAGGTGCAGCGACCAAAAAATCGGCATTGGTAACAAGAATATACAAAGAAAGGTATCCAGAAAGAAGTCAGAAATGAATTTGAAAAGTTAAAGGAGTGTTTTGAAAGTACAGGAAGTGTGTTCTACAAAAACAATAATAAAAGAAAACAGGCTCTGAAGCTAAAGAATAAAAAGACATAAAATAAAATTTTTACAAAAAAATTGAACCGACTTCTAAAAGTGCGCTGAAAAGTGAAAAATAACTATAAATTTTTATATGAAATTGAACTTTTTGAAGTCGGCGCCAAACTTATACCTGACAAAATGTGATTTGCGTAAAGAGATTAAAAATACTTTATTTGTAATTGCTTTCTTACCCTAATTTGTATATATTAATAGTTATTTATTTTATTTACAAATAACTTGGCGCCGCCATCAAAAAGCTCAATTTCATATAAAAATTTATAGTTATTTTTCACTTTTTACCGCCCTTTTAGAAGTCGGTTCAATTTTTTAATAAAAATTATATTTTTCTATTTTTAGTTTTATAATTCATTATGAGATTCATGAATTATTTGAACTAAGTACTAATCGAGATTAGTGTACCTCGCAATGACTCCAAGGTGGCAAAATCCACAGTTGTAAATCACCCTAAAAAGAAACCACTAAAAATTCTTTGGTCCTTAGAGTTTTCCAAATACCAGTAAAATTGTGTCAAACCAATATTTCGTCTGTAATTGTAAATCCACTATCTTAAAGATTTGAAATATAAGTCCCAAAACCTTCCGATGTTTAAAAAACCAGAGATGTAAATTTCTTAGCTCGATATATTTTATACTGCATATTGAGTTTGTATACGCCTCAAGAACCCCATAATATCAATTTTAAATATTTAAAGAACCTGAGATGTAAATTTCTTAGCTCGATATATTTTATACTGCATATTGTACGCTTCAAGAACCCCACAATATCAATTCTAGACAAAATCGGAATATGTAAAATTTTCTGTCCCTCATATTGTGTCTTATCAACCTAATGGTTGTAAAAAATTAACTTCATATTCGTAATGCACGACCCAAAAAACCCTCTAATACCAAATTTGAAAAAATGCGAATAAGGTAAAATTTTTAACCCACCATATTGCATCCGCAATACTGAATTTCAAAAAAATTATTTTAAGCCTTAATCTAATCTAAATCTAAACCTTTCAAAGCCCCTTATTACCAATTTTGGTTGAAATCCGGAAACTTAAAATTTCTAGACTTATATTCGCTATTTTCATTCTCCAAAAAGATTCAGTCCCACCTTTGACCAAAATCGAAAAATGTAAAATTTTTAGTCCGCTATCTTGGATTTACTATATTGAATCCTGAAAAAATACTTTTAAATTCATAACCCTCTATATCAGTTTGGGAGAAAAACGAAAAATGTAAAATTTTTAGCATACCATATTGAATCTGCCAGATTGAGTTTTTCAAAAAATATTGAATTTTTTAAAAATAATTTCAAATTCGTTGTGCGACACCGAAAACTCCCCCGTACCAATTTTGAAGAAAATCGGACAAAATCGATTTTTTTCCTCCGCCATATTGAATTTCTCCATATTGATTTTTTTTTAAATATATTGGATCCATTATGTGCAACCTCGAAAACTTCCCCACACCAATTTTGAAGAAAATCATACAAAATTTAATTTTTTTTGTCCGCCATATTGAATTTTTTTAAAAATAATTCCAGATTCGTTGTGTACGACCCCAAAATTTCCCCCATACCAATTTTGGAGAAAATCAAACTAAATTAATTTTTTTAGCCGCCATATTGTCAGCACCATCTTGGATATTATTGCACCAATTTCGTCCAAAAAAATATGGGACCACCGCAGCAACTTTCTGAACATAACGTAAAAAATTCATTCGAATCGGTGACGCCGTTCCGGAGTAATCGGTGTACATACATTAAAAAATACATACTCGACGAATTAAGAACCTCCTTCTTTTAGAAGTCGGTTAAAAAATACATAGTCGACGAATTGAAAACCTCCTTCTTTTAGAAGTCCGTTAAAAAATATATAGTTGACGAATTGAGAACCTCTTTCTTTTAGAAGTCAGTTAGAAAGGATCCATATCACATTTAGTTATTACTTTTTTAATGGTGCAATTTTTAAATTAGTTTAGATAGAATGGATATTGCTTTTTGGTATTGTTTTTTGTAAATTTTTGCTTATAATTTAAGTGCCAATAATTGTAGCAATTGTGGTAATAAGTAAAAGGATATTTAAAATTCTTGGCTGTTATTTTAATATTGAAAGGTTCACCTATACAACAAAAATTTTGTTTTTCTATGACATAGCTTAGTTAGAAATTTTTTAAAACAAAATGTATTTTAACAGACTTTGAATAAAAAAGAAAAACACTGTCAATCAACAAAAATTAAAATAAATCTTAATATCTAGAGAATAAGCTAGATAAATACAGAGTGTTCCACTTAAAAAAATGTTGTGAATTTGTTAACTTTGCATGTCTGCAAAACGCACCCTGTATAAAATATTGATTATTTTATGAGTTTAGACAATTTCTTTAGCCTTTATCTATCATAGTTACAGGTGTTTTGGCTCACATTGTTAAAAAATAGGTTTTAAAATGTACTATTGAGATTAAACTAGAATTATGAATAGTTATTTGTGGAATATTAAAATTACTTTCGGCTTTTCCTAGGTATATTATTTTCTATATCAGCGTAACTTTTTTTGTATAATCGATTTAAAACTCGTTTTGCTCAGGACTAAAAGCTAAGAAACATTTTTATTGATGATAATAACACAGAACCAAATACAATCAATGAAAATAAAAGACAACACTGCATTTTAGTTAATTAACAATAATTTTATCAAAACAGCTGTAACCGTTATACCCAGATAACCCGGCAGGCACTTTCTTCTAAAATATTCATCGTAATGTCGTCGCGCGTCTCTTCTATCGGAAATTTATATCAACTATAAAACACCAAGATATCCATAAAGTGTTTGCTTCGTTAGATACGGCTGACACAAATTGCCAAAAATGCCCGAGAGTGCTCATAAAAATATTTGAGAGGTTACAGTTAACCCGTTTGGCTAGTCATATTTTATTCGTGGCCTCAGCTTGGATTTTTATCTAAACAAATAAGAGGATACTAAAATCTAGAAAAGATTATATTACACCTTGTTGAAAATATGACGAAATGTACGAAAATACTTTTTTTTATCCTGGCTGCATACAATAAAGTAAGGTGTGATTATTCTTTAAGCATATTTCTTTTTAATTTCTTCCCTAATACCGGATAAGTAATGGGCTTCTAATGTAACTGATAGTTCTAGAAAATGTTTCATTTTTATCACTCTTCAATTATCTTTTTTTCTTTAGAATTATCACGACGTTTCGACTAGTACTTATATCTCCAGTTATCAAATTTCACTTGTACAACAAAACAACTTTTGTCTTTAGTAAAAATTAAAGAATTTGATGAGTAGCCTCAAATTCTATATATGTAGATTTTTTGCAATATTTGAATGTCATCTACACTCTAAAAAGAAAATGCATTAAATTTAATGTAAATGTACTCGAAGTAAATTTCACAAACGTTTATTAACTGCATTTAATGTAATGCATTAAATTTAATAATTTACGTTTATCTAAATTAATTTATTCCATTAAATTTAATGTAATCATACATGCAATTTAAAGTTTGATTATTACTTTTTAAGGTAACTATGTACAGGGTGTGAGTCAAAAAACTAGGACAGCATAAAGTTCGAAAGTACGAATCGTATTTTCGATTTAGCTTACTATTTTAAATCTTTTTTATTGAGGGTTTACTATAACAAAACTTTATAGTTTCTGAGATAATTAAGTTTAAAGAAAAAAAGTCACATTTTCAAGCATCAATTCAATCCTAAATAACGTTTTCAATTTTGTGACAAATATATTCAAATTTGGAATTTAGCAAGATCAAGGACAAGTTAACATAATTTTTACCTAATATTTGCAATAAAAGCTACAGGGTGTTGAACACATCGGCTCAAATTTGAACAAGTTTAAATGAATAAATATCTTTTTTTTAAATGGTACACCCTGTATATTTTCATGTTATTTAATAGAGTAATAAAAACCCTAAAAGTTTTGTTCAATATATCCTATACCTATTTATAATAGTTTTTGAGATATTTCAGTTTTTCTTATTTTCCATACTTTTTTACAGAAATAGTCTTCATTATAATAGTAGCCATGTAAAATAATAAAAAGAAACTACAGAAACAAACAGAATGTGGTTAAATATGATGAAATAAATTATTCGTTATATTACAACGGCAATAGTTTAATTAAACATAATGTGAAAAAATTAACACAACAATAACGACAAGGCAAATACATATTTACTTTTATACTAAATTGAAACAAAAAAATTACCTATTAAATACTGAGATTAATTATTTCTTTTTAATAAGTGTTCGAATAAACGACCCTCTTGTGCAATGCACAAATTTAGTCTTTTTTGCAGATTTTCTCGGACCCTGGACAAAATTAGTGGCGTTATTGTTCTACAGGTATCCCTAATCCTGTTTCGCATATCTTCCACTGTTGTTGGTGGATTAACATACACCTTATTTTTAATATAACCCCATAGGAAGAAATCTAATGGGGTGATGTCGCAAGACCTTGGTGGCCACTCAATGAAACCCCCACGTCCAATCCATTTTTGCGGATATCGTTGGTCCAAAAACGCACGAACTTCACGATGGTAATGCGGGGGCGCACCATCGTGCTGGAACCACATACTGTCGAGCTCATCCCTATCGAGACCTTGAAGCAGTTGGGGTAGTTTTTCTTGTAGAAAGTTCAGGTAACTATGGCCATTTAGTGGTTCATTAAAAAAGTGGGGTCCAATAATTCGATTATGATGAATACCACACCAAACATTTAATGACCAGTGGTTTTGATGTTGCACCTCTCTAATTCAAAATGGGTTTTCTGTGGCATAATAATGCATGTTGCGTCTATTTACGGCACCGTTACTTCTAAAAGTAGCTTCATCACTAAACATTACCTTGCATAATAAATTTGGATTTAATTGAATCTCCGCATTTATTGTACGACAAAAATTTACACGACTTTCAAAATCCTGTCCATGCAATTCTTGGTGTAATTCCATGTGATGTGGATGATACCTATATTTCGTGGTAGTACGATTAGCGGTGGATTGTGATGTTTCACATAATGCTGCTAACTGACGGCTACCAATATAAGGATTTTCCTGAACATTTAACAATACTTGTAGTTCTTTTTCTTCATTAGTTACTGGTTTGTTGACCACTTTACGTTTTGAATAATCAACAGTACCAGAAGAATCAAATCGTTGCATTAAGTTTTGAAAAGTATGGGTATTAGGCTGGCGTCGATCAGGATACTTCATTTTGTAAATTCTTTGAGCAAGAAGGCAATTTTTTTGAGCCTCTCCTATTGTATAAGTCATATCCATTAACTCATTCTTTGGAAAATTCATTTTACAATATAAGATTAATGCAAAAAAACCAAAGTACACTACATAAAAATCAAAAGAAGCGATTGCGGTTATAAATTTGACACACAGAAAAATGTTCTTTTACATTATTTTTGCCATAGCTACTATGATAATGAACACTATTTCTGAAAAAAAGTATGGAAAATAAGAAAAACTGAAATATCTCAAAAACTATTATAAATAGGTATAGGATATATTGAACAAAACTTTTAGGGTTTTTATTATTCTATTAAATAACATGAAAATATACAGGGTGTACCATTTAAAAAAAAGATATTTATTCATTTAAACTTGTTCAAATTTGAGCCGATGTGTTCAACACCCTGTAGCTTTTATTGCAAATATTAGGTAAAAATTATGTTAACTTGTCCTTGGCCTTGCTAAATTCCAAATTTGAATATATTTGTCACAAAATTGAAAACGTTATTTAGGATTGAATTGATGCTTGAAAATGTGACTTTTTTTCTTTAAACTTAATTATCTCAGAAACTATAAAGTTTTGTTATAGTAAACCCTTAATAAAAAAGATTTAAAATTATAAGCTAAATCGAAAATACGATTCGTATATAGGGTGTTCTATTTAAAAAAATACAACTTTATGCTGTCCTAGTTTTTTGGCTCACCCTGTAGAGTCCTAAATATTTTTAAAATATGCGTAAAAATAAACTGTATCAAACAATAAATATAGTTTCTTTGTAAATTTCACCAAAAAGGCACAAACCTACTTCATCCAATCGTTGACTCACCCTGTACATTAAATATACAGCCAGTGACAATGAATTTGAGATATGTTATCACATATTAAATGCCCCAACATTAATTTGAGTTCAAAAATTTCTGAAACTACCAAGAAAAGTGGACATTTTTTCCATGGGAGGTGTCCGCCATCCAGACCGGTTTCGAACTCATTGATTCCCGTCAGTACGGGGCAGACATGTACACTTCACCCTAAGAAAATTAAGTCCTTTAAGCAACTTATATCATACTAAACAAAAAGTTCAATACAAGTTGCGCCATCTCCCGGAATCTCATGCAATGTATATTGAATAATAATTTAAATTTTTTTAGTATAAGGGTATATGTGAATTAATTTTAATGTACAAAAGTTGAAATATCTTTTAAGTTACTTTACTGAAATTGAAGATATCTTTTAATCAAATTTAATGTACAACGAACTGATATTTGAATGAATTGCTTTAAATTCAAAGTAAATGTAAATTATTCACGATTTCTGGTACAAAATCAGTAAATTTAATGTAGAATGGATATTAAATTTGCATTAAATTTAAGATATTTTCAACAGTGTATTAGATGTTATAGTCATACTAATTCCTTTTTTTTTCCAAGAATTTTAAACTAGAGCATTATAGTAATACGACCACGAACTTGACACATAAAACTGCACTGTTCGTGTAAATCTTTTTTGGTCCCCACTTGCTGGTCCCCGTTACGTGCAAATATTTGTAAGGCAGCATTGGATTTTCTGCTAGCTTCTTATACTGGTGTGAATATGTCGTATGTAAATGTTAACTCTACTGTTCTAAGTAATATGTTTAGACAACAACTATTCCTTTCTACAGTATATCTAAAATAATAAACCTCTCTTCCTTATTTAATTGAGAATATTCAATAAAAAGGGAAAATTAAGTGTTTCTATAAAATATTAACTTGAATTTCTCAGTTTTAAGTTTCGTCAAAATTATAATTTTTCTGTTCAAAAGTAATTTCTTGAAAGTTAATTTTTTAAACTTTTTTTTAAGAGCGTAAATATTAAAAATATAAGGAATTTTATAATTTTTGGATAGCAAGCAAGGAATGTCACTTCTTAGGAATATTAACTTTTGTTATGATTATGATAATTTATATATTTTATTTTTTACAATAAAACTGTCCTTTAGCCAAATAACTATAATGTGAAAGATGCTCCAAAAAATGTATTGAAACTAATTTTATTTTTTAAATTTTCAGTGGATGTTTTTGTAAATAAAATTGATATAATCCATTCATTGGAAGTAGAGTGTATGAATTTAATAAAAGAGTATTATTTACTTTGAAAAATTTTATATCATATATGTTATTTAATCTAAGATGTCAAAATGTCCATATAATCTATTGCAAAATTTCATCATTCAAATATCGCTTTAATTAGTTCGGTAAAATTATTTTCTCCTCGATACTTTTGGGGTACTCATTTGTTACGTATTGATGTACAGTTAACAACATTCATAATAATAATTATGTATTGATATATTCATCATAATAACGTAGCTTCAATTTAAAAGAAGTAAAATAATACCAGGTACTAAATTATAATTATTATTAAAAACAAAAAATTAAACTCCAAAATGGATAAAGATAGTGTTAATGGAGTCTATATTTAAAATCTAATCACACAAAGACACTTTAAATATAATTAACATATAGAGCAATAAAATAATTTTTAATCTAAATGTAAATATATTCACTAGCAATTTTTAATTTTTACACTAGCCCAAACTTTTTATTTAGGTAACTTTTTGACGATATGGAATAAAATGCTCCTAGAGTTGAATTGTTGAAACGACAATCAATCACAACTTCTCACTACTTTGACAGGAGATTTTCACGACTCAAAATTTTCTGACCACGATCGCGAAACTAACATCACACCATCACATGCCGACAAAACTTGGCTAAATAGAAATCCTAGTTTTGTGGAAAGCAGGACAAAAAGGATGTCTGGGAAAGATACCGGTGGATCCCACCGATGAGTCCACCACCGGTATAGGGACGAAATATCCAAACATTTTTCGGTGGTCGAAAACATCAGATCGCTAGTCACATGCCCTTACCACCAGGAACATGGCTAAGTGCGACACCACTGGAACCAAAAACGAGAATTTTTGTATTATTTTCTTAAAATAATAAGTAATTAATTAAATATAAATTTATCTTCAACTAATAACATATTCAAACACAATGTCACTGTTTTGTCTTTAGCCAAAGCAAATACATAACAATGAAATTTATATAATTTCTAGGCGCGCTTAATAACATTGAATCATTTCACATTATATGCAATTATTTCTATTTGAACATGGCATTTTGGTTTTTAAATGTATAATCATTTTATATTATAACAGCATATCTGCTTCGAAGCTCAGTTCTAGATGTCAATGGAACATTAACCCGATGGTAGCACAATTATTATTAATGTCGGTTGACACACATCTAATTGAGGAGTTTTGTGGAGTCAGTATATATTATTAGGTCCAAGTTTAGGTGCTCCAAGATGTTTACATCAAACGGTGCTTCATTGCTTTTTTCAGATAGTGTATTTGTAGGAAACACACCATAAACAACTTTTTGCTCGTCTACTTGTATAAAACTATTTCCAGAAAATACTCTTACCGGACTTACTTATTTGGTATAGAATAATTATGATTATAACCAATTTGTTTTAGCCGATGAATTTGAAATTTCTTGTTTTTTGGAAAACTAAAATGTTGGTGACATTTAAGAACTTTCATATGTGATAACCATAAGATTAAACTTGTTCCCTTTAGATTCACAACTTGAATCTAAGGTAAAATTTTCAATAAATATTATTAAATGATTTAAAACTTACCAATGTTAATAAAATAAATTAGAAGTCTTATGATGAAGCACCATATTTTCTTGAAGTACCAAAAAAACTTTAAAATTTACGTTCCTGTTTGAAATTTCTAGTAAAACGTTACACAAAATGCATAAAACAAGCAAAAGCAAAAAGGAAATTCATGTCAAAATGAAAAGTATTCACTAAATGTGAAGAATAAGCTTTCAAATATAATAAAAATTAAGGGAATTTATTGTTGCCAATCCAATATTTGCACGTAGTGGCGAAGAACACGGATATTTTTATTATAAGGGAAATATATACCCAGTTTTATATGTCAAGTTCGTGAATACGACAGAGACTTTCTTACAGAATCAATAAAAAAATGTAATGTAATTAGAAAAATCCTTGAGATTATGGATTTCCACCAACTACCAGCTCAATCAATTTAGAATAATTCTCTAGATGCAATTGTAAGTTATGTTTAAATTTATGAACAGAAGTTTTATCTAAGAAATATATTAAGAAGTTTTTTCTATACTAACTTTCTTTAAGAACTTATGGTTCATGTAAAACCTAAAACTGTTGAATTAAATGTGACTTACTGCAAACCTTCTAACTAATATTTTTTTACAAAACATAACTGCGAGTGCATCAAATATTCCTAAAATGCCTCGACAAACCCATTTTACAGCAGCCACTTCCAAATAAAAGAATAAAGGAAAGCTAAAGCATTACTTATAGAAAAACCACAAACCTTTAAGTTGTGCTTTCGCTTTTATAGGCATAATGTATTCCAGCACACGTCTTCTACATCTTTTGCGATACTCCGTAAAGTATTGCATTAGGCGAAGAAAACCTCATAAATATCAATAGAATTTTTAAGTATGGCGCTTTTGTAATGCGGTTACTCGGTGGCAAATGGGAATGTATACCTGCCTGAACTGTTTGCAAAACAATTTACTTTCAATGACTAAATTATGCATCCCTTTTTATATCCTGGTAATTTTCTGACAATGCTGTTTTTTAATTGATAATTAATGATAATAAAGCATGAACATAAAATTATCTAGTTCATATGGTGCCCCCTGTTGAAATTTGCACGCATAATCTTGATTCTTAAAGGCTTGAATATAGCCAAATTTAATTTTTAAATGTGGAAAAATGGATTATTAGGAAACTGATTGCTTCAATTAAAACTTATCGAAATTATGCATATAAAAAATTATTTTAGTGCTAAAACCTGTAAAATTACTTTGTTAAAAAAATATTTGACCAGGTTTCTGAGTCTTGTATCGACAGTAAAATTCTACAAGCAATTGTATAAAAAGGTTCACGCGACAGTATTCTATACTCTATGCAAAATATCTCCTGTACTGCCTATATCCTAATTAAGGGAGGACACCACTGTAACAGACCGGAATAATATTTTTTTTTTTATTTTTTGACAGTATATATTGATGTTTCCCACAAAGACAATGACGCTGTAATATGCGGCAAAAAATATTTTTTAAAGAGTTGGGTTAAAAAAAAGTCATTTATAAAATTACGATGAAAATCATCACTTCTTCATCCTCGTATATGCCGCGAAAACTAGACAACAATAAGACAACGAAGTCATACCTGAACGCACAGAGTGCGGCCATATGTGCCTTGAGCAGCAAATGGTGCCTATACCTATTACACGGTAAGCCGAGCACGTGACGAGCCTACCGCGAGCTTATAGTGAGCATGCAGCTAGTCTTCTTTGAACTTGGCTAGCTTCGATTGAAGTCAAGCGCACCACACAAATTTCTCACGAACGTTTTAGTTAATGCAAACTAAGCGGAGAAGGTAGACCTGCCTTGTCATGTCTGATAACGAAGAACAAACCGCAGCTTTATTAGTTTTATGCAGTACAGTTTTATTGACATCAAGTATCTCAACGGAAGGGCACACTACCTTGTATAGAAAACGGTCAGAATCTGAACTGCTAGCAGATTTAAAGTCCCAACAAATTAGCGCCAAAATGTCTCAGTTAGATTTTAAATATTTGTTAAACAAACTAAGACCCGTCATTTCAAAAGAAAAATATGTTTTCAGCAGCCTATTTCCATTTGTAAACTCTCTTCTCACTGCCCTTTGCAAATTTTTTTACACAATTTCATTCCACACATTCACCCTCTTTTCTTTTTTACCATCTTTGTGTTTGATTCATCAATTTTACGCCTATAAATTCACCATATTTTCTTCGGACCACTCCATTTCCACTTATCAACAATTTTTATTCAATGCCAAGTGCTGAATAAATTTAATTTCATTAACAAAAAATTTTAAAAATCTTTTGTCGTCCGTCTCACTGCAGAGTAGATTTTTTCTAAAGAGCTTGCCATAAACCCTTCCTACTAGATAAAAAAAACGCCTTTGAGTTCGCACCAAAAACTGACAGAAAATGGACCACTGCGAGCTTCTGTCACGCTGCTCGCGAACAATAGAAACATGATGAAATTGACCTGTTGTAGTCCAGATGCTTTTATAATTTCCTTTAACGCGGGCCACTGAAGGTGTTTGACATCAATCGAAGTCGGCAAAATTCAGATTAGAATTTTGGGGCAGGCTCGTCACGGAAACAGCTCGCATGTTTACACGCAACTTTCTTGACCTAAGAGTTTTTTATGTGCGGATTAATACAAGCCTTAAACGCAATTTTAAGTATGTGGTAACTTTAGTTTTTGAGAATGTTGTTAAAAAGGCAAATTTTCTTAATTATCTTGTTATGTTTTAATGGTAACTTATAATTAAGTATATGATGGAAAAAAATATTCGAAAAAAAACTGTTTAAATCCTATTATAAGATGACCGTCATCATAATGTGATGTTAGATTATCTGCTAGTAATATAATTTTTTAGAGTAAATTATAATATTCAGCATAGTTGTAATAAATTATAATGTAGCTGTATTTTGTAATTTAAAATTTGTGTTTATTAAATAATATATAACTGAAAAATCACTTCCTTAATTTTAGCATATTATCAAACTCCTTGCAAGTCCCTGTAGCGCAGAGGATAGCGCGTTGGACTTCTAATCCAAAGGTCGTGGGTTCGATCCCCACCAGGGATGCAAGGTTGAACTTTTTTATCACTTTTTTTTGTATGGTTTCCCAACATTGAACCCATATAATTTCATTTTATGTTTTTGAATATTTATTGCAAAAATTTGTACCTAATAACATACATTATAAAAACTTTTGTTATTTAGAAAGATCATTTGGGTAAAATTTTAATGTTCATAAACTTATGATTTAATGTAAATTATTAATTTTTAGTTAAGGAAGTCCATTCGCTAACACGTGACGCAAAGTGCAGTACCCAATACTTGACAAATTATGTTAAAATGCCTATAAAAAAATAATATAATTTAAAAATAAATAGTTTGCAACGCATTTATCAATTAAGTAGAAAATATTATAAACAAAGATAATTAAACATAGAACTTCATTCGACTCATTTAAATCAGCTGGTCGTAACTAGTTTGTGATTGGTAACGTTGTTTATGTTTATATTCAAGATTGTCTAACCTTACTCTTTCAGCATAAATGAGTTTACAAAATAGAAAAATGTTTACTCATAATTTTCGAATGAATCATGGCAAAGACGCTGGTAAATTTGTAAGTTTCATACTTAAATAATGGCGCCAGAATATAGTGGATGCAAAGAAAAGGAAATTAGAGGAAAATGTCACTCAAGAAGGTATATATGTTCATATCATTAATCTAGTGATAGAAATAAAATATATTACTAATTATTTGTGGTGTAAAAATTGGTATTTACCAGTATCTTTGACATGTCGTTAAGTTATAAATTTTTGGGTTGGTAAGTATTTTTTATGTAAATCTACAAAATGTAATAGTATAAATTTAGTTCATAAAAGTAATTATTAAAAAGATAATACACATCATAAAAGTTACGACATTAACTTCAGATTAACTGCTGGTAAGCATTAATTTGATAAATACATATTGTTACGATTTTGTCGCAGAATAAAACCCAACAACTTTTACTAATACTTCCAATACATATTATTACTTAACAGAATCCTCACTATTCAAAAACCACTATACAACTCTTAACTATACAACTACACGCCTCCTATACGACTCTCAACTATACCATTATACGACGTTAATCATATCTCTATTTATATACCTATGGAAATTCCTGTATAAATCTAGAGCATAAAATAATTAATTAATTTATATTATTTCAAAATATCATTGGGCCAAAATTTTCATATTGATTGTATTAAAAGATCTGAAGTGCATACTCTTGCAACGTTGCCAAACTTTTTGATTTCATTTAATGCAGATTAATCTTAAATTTTACGTCACCTCACGGTGAGCTAAAAAGACATCTGTTTGTTTGAAAAAGCTAATTTTTAAAATTTTTTTCAGCCTCATCTAATTAACAAATGGTAGTATAATTCAAATCAAAGTACCAAGATCCTGATTCCCTATAAGACTTTGTATAAATTTTTACATTTTTGAAAATGGAGCTCCCAAAAACTGTAAGATTAATTGAAATTCTGCGATAATATAGATTACGAGTTAAATTATTATTAAAAAATTTATCCTGGTTCAACATTTTATGGGGATTCGTCAGAGGATAATGGTTTGGACATCGCCGGTTTGCATTTTTTAACTATTTATGCTGATCGGGATATTGAGGTGCCTGACTTTCTACCTGATAGAACGGTGGACTTCTGCTCAATGTGTCATTGTGTGATTGAGTTCCATTGGACCCGAATCATTTTGGTCTGCTTTTTTAAAAAAACTGTATTTACTTTTTGAATGGACCCCTGCATCCTATATTTCAGCTTTATTTAAAATGGGGTTCATATTCAAATGATTGGTAAACAAGATTTTTTACCCCTATTTTTGAATTTGGTACTAAGCAAGACATTGGAAATTGTAGAGGTATTTCTATATAATCGCAAATTCCGAATCTGCTTGATAAATTAGTTTCTGATCAACTCAGCTGGAAATGTAAGAATCATGAATCATGAAGGAATAGCATGGGCTTGTTGCAGGTACATGGCGAATAACATATTTACTTACTAGCAGTATTTATTAGGTGTCTTCGAGGAGAAGTTAAGAGTAGACTGTATCTATACCGAATTCACGAAGGCATTTGACAGAATGAATCGCAAATTTTTATTGCATAACTTGCGGGCTTTATTTGATTCTTCTCTTCTGAAATGGATATCTGGCTTCTTGTCTGGTAGTATTTAGTATGTGCGTATAAACAACTTTGTATCAAATGAAATTTCAATACATTTTGTGGTGCCAGAAAGTTAAGTTTTTTTTGTGGTCTTAACATATTTCCCAACGATGTTCGTTTTTTTTTTTTTGTTCGTAGATAATCTAAAGTTGTTTAGGAGTATGGAGGCTGAAACAGATACTTTAAGTCTGCAAGCTAGCTTTGATGGCTTATCTTTGTGGTCGGAGAGAAACGTTTTAAGGTCTCACTGTGAAAAAGTGTTTTTGTATTACTTTAAGTCCCATGAAAAGTAGTGAGTTAAATAGATATATTTAGAATGTTATGATATTCAGTCAATTTCTGAGGCCCGTGATCTGGGTGTTATTTTTGATATTTCTGTGGTTTGGTCTCATATTTATTTGTGTGACATTAAGAAGGTAGTGTACAATATATTTTTTTGTACATTAGCTTTCAAGGGGAACCCAAAAATTTGTAACGATTTGGATTACTGCATTAATTATGATATTGTGATTGAGTTTTACGCAAGATCATGGATGAGTCTAATTTCTTTTTTCCCTTTTCTTTCCTTTTTAACCGACTTCTAAAAGAAGGAGGTTCACAATTCGTCGACTATGCAATTTTATTTATGAATGTACACCAGTTACTTCGGAAAGGCGACACCGATTTGAATGAAATTTTTTGCGTTATGTTCAGGAAGTTGCTGCGGTGGCCCCATATTTTTTTTGGATGAAATTGCTGCAGTAAAATCCAAGATGGCGCTGACAATATGGCAACCAAAAAAATAAATTTGGTCCGATTTTCTCCAAAATTGATATGAGAGAATTCTCGGGGTCGTATACAACGAATCTGAAATTATTTTTAAAAAATTTAATATGGCGTATCAAATATAGCGGAAAAAAAAATTAATTTTGTCCGATTTTTTTCAAAATTGATATGGGGAAGTTTTTGGGATAGCACATTACGAAGCTGAGATTATTAAAAAAAAAAAATAGGGCGTACCCAAGATGGAGGATTAGAAATCTCTCGATGTCAATCTGGTGGATTCAGTATCGCATCTTAACAATTTTACATTTTTCAATTTTCTCCAAAACTGATATAGGGTGTTCCTCAGGGTGTAAATTATGAATTTGATAGTATTTTTTTCAGGATTCAGTAGGGCGGACTAAAAATTTAATATTTTTCGATTTTGTTCAAATGTGGGACTGAATCGTTTTTGAGAATGCAAATAGCGAATATAAAATTATTTTCTAATCTAATATGTCAGATGCAATATGACGGTCTAGAAATTTAGGAAGGATTTAGATTTAGATTAGATTAAGACGTTAAAATTATTTTTTTTTTTAAATTCAAAATGGCGGATCCAGTACGGTGAGTTGAAAATTATTCCTAATTCGCATTTTTCAGATTTGGTATTAGAGTGTTTTTCGGGTCGTGTATTACGAATATGAAGTTAATTTTTTACAACTATTAGATTGATGAAATATAATGTGAGGGAGTGAAAATTATACATTTTCCGATTGTGTCTAAAATTGATATTGTGGGATTTTTGGGGCGTATACAAACTCAATATGTAGTATAAAATATATCGATATTGGAAGGTTTTGGTAATATAGGCCATTACCTATCCAAAATTAATTTGAAATGTAAGATTGTAGATTTACTATGAAAGACTAAATATTTGTTTGATGCAATTGCATTGGTATTTGGAGAACTCTAAGAATCAAAAAATTTTTAGTGGTTCATTTTAGGGTGATTTACAACTTTGGATGGGTACTTTGCGAGGTACACTAATCTGGATTAGTACTTAATTCAAATAAATTATGGATATCATAATAAATTCAAAACTAAAAATCAAAAAATAAAATTAAAAAAAAAATTGAACCGACTTCTAAAAGTGCGCTAAAAATTGAAAAATAACTATAAATTTTTATATGAAATTGAAATTTTTGAACTCGGCGCCAAATTATTTCTAAATGAAACAAATTACTAATACTTAGATACAAATTATGGTAATAAAGCAATTACAAATAAAGTATTTTTAAATTATTTATACGAATCACATTTTGTCAGGTATTAGTTTGGCGCCGACTTAAAAAATTTCAATTTCATATAATTTTTTTTTTTCACTTTTTAGCGCACTTTTAGAAGTCGGTTCAATTTTTTTTATAAAAATTTTATTTACTCTTAGTTTATCTTATGTATATATTTTATATTATCTTATGTACATTATTTATATTGTTGCTTTCATCTTTATTACTTTTATTTATGTTATGTTTGGTACTAATTGTAAAAATTTAAAATGGATTTTCCGTTTAAATAATTAAATAACTAAATAAATAATATAAATAAATGAGTTATGATGTTAATTATATTTAATTTTTAAACTTTTATTTCT
The DNA here is from genome assembly GCA_034092305.1 of Diaprepes abbreviatus. Classification (NCBI taxonomy): domain Eukaryota; kingdom Metazoa; phylum Arthropoda; class Insecta; order Coleoptera; family Curculionidae; genus Diaprepes; species Diaprepes abbreviatus. The sequence continues at coordinate 27,979,112 of JASJET010000028.1, read as the reverse complement.
ACAGAACCTAACTTCACGCACTTAGAGTGTGTTGGTGGTGCCACACGAATCTTTGCACCCCAGAGCCTGATAGCTCAGATACCACGCAATTTCTAAATTGATTTCTTCTTTTGCATCCTCTAATTGATCTAAAATAATCCATTTCATTGGTTTTGATTTATGGCTCTTATTTTCTGTTTATTACTTCTCACTTCCACATAGTGGGTAGTTCGGGCCACTTCTAGTCATAACATTTTAACCTTGTTTTTTTCTTTAATTGCTTCATGAATATATGTTAATTGTATCAAGTATTATTTGAAATTTGCTTATATTATTTTTATTGTGACCGTAAGATTCATCAGAAATGACAGTCACTTGTTCTAGCTATTAGGCCTCCATTAGGAACAATTTTTGTTCTTAGTTGCTGTTCTATAAACTTCATTACTTTGGCTTTCTTTATTGATGTTTTCATCTTACTTTCTTTCCATAGTTTTTCTAAAAGAAATATTCCCCTTTCTAAAAAAAATCGTACGCATTAAATTGAATGTATTTTTCAAGCGGTTATTTTTTAAAACAAGTTTCCAAATTTATAACGGTTCGATCACCTAACCGGACCGTCCACATTATAGTTTAAGATATTTCACAAGAATCAACAATCGGACAAAAAGGGTCCAGTATAGCATTATTTTTTCCAGACTCACCCTGTACCAACATTTTATCTCGGGGTCACAATGAACTTAATCAGGTTTCTATGAAAAACTAGACTGGTCACTACACACACATATATAATATACCTTCCTGTTTTTGTCCGTATAAAAATCTCTCTCCCTCTCTAAGTATAACGGTCAATACAGAATCCGGAATGTAACAAATTTTATTGTTGTACGAATGAACATAATTTGAAATTTAGTTACTTTGAAGAGGACACCTGTGAGTGACTCGGGCAGACGGTTGTTATATATATATATATATATATATATATATATATATATATATATATATATATATATATATATATATATTTAAATAGAGCTTGGTTATAGATTTTGAAGCATAAATAATTAGTGTTTATATTCAATTTAACATAAATATTATATTTAATTTCGGCAATTATTTTTCACTTCAAAACATATTTCTGTAATAATTTAAAAATAAAGTATTGTTATATTAATTCTGAATATGTATTGATTTTATAATTTTCAAAGGCCAGGCTTGTTTTAACCCTATTTCCTCTAGGAATATTAGCTGTAAAATGTAAAAAGTTTCAAGATAATAATAACTCTTTAATAGGAAGATGAAACAAAAATACGTGAACTGAAAATCATAGATTTTTCGAGTACTTGGTACAAATAAATAAAAAATAATTGTGAATCAAAATATATCAAAATACTATATTTTACTTGAAATATTTTTAAGACCGTTTTTAAAAATTTGTTATCAACCACGCACCACGGACTTTGTTTCTAACATTGCTTTCTGATCCTATTGAACCGATCCGATGCCGTTATATCCACTTGAAATCCACGGTATTCACGATTCTAACTGAGGTTTCTATTGGAAGCAACATTTATTACTACTAGTTGAAATATTGCATTTAATAGAAAATTCAGTTCGAACTGAATTTCAGAGGAATAAAACTGAATTGGATCGGCCCGATCCGATCAAAAACAATTAAATGTACATCAAAAATGTTGACAAAATATGAAATATCGAACAAACAAAACTAGGACAATATATAGGGTTGGGGAAATGTTCCGGAACGGCTTGATTAAGGACAAACGGAAAATGACAGCAAACGTTTTCTTCAAACTTCAAAACTACATTGTGTATTCCATATGCCAGTGACGTCAACAACTGTCAAATGGCGTATACCTTATTGGTATAATTCAACTGTTTTGAAAACATTGACAATTAAAGGGTAGGAGAATACAAACTCTTTTAATAGGAAAATAAAAAAAAACAATAATTTAAAGTAGGAACTATTTAATCAAATCTTTATACTGCTTTTTTTAACCACGTGGCAAGTATTTCTAAAAACTGCGAAAGCAGGTTCCACAAATGTTTGGCTTCATACTGTAAACTAGTCTATAAACAAAAACGTAAAAAAATTAGATTGGGTGACCTTGGAGGCCATTTATTGGGTCTTCATTTGTCAATCCACTTCCAGGAAACATTTCATCTAAATAGTCTCTGACATGTCTACAAAAATACGCCAGCCCTTCACCTTGTTGATCACCTTTCGTTACTTAATATCAGGTTGTTGTGTTGGCTATGAAATAAATTAATTAAATCAGGTATACTCCTATGTCTTACCTAATTTAGGTAGGAATTAAACGTAAATTTTTTACGAAGAAGGAATGAACTTCTAATGTGATTTCCAATTTTTGAGGATGTAGTATATAATTTTTCATCATCCAATACTATTTCTTGATAAAATTTCAGATCTCTACCATGATCGTCTTCTAATAGTTTCTGAAGCGATCTTACATCATAAGAGTGCATTTTATTTTCTTTGGAAATTGGTCTAATGAATCTTTCGGTATTTACCGTAAACAAGAGCAAGTATTGGTACTAAAGTTCGTGGTTCCTCTTAAGGGGTAAATATAATATATAAGGATTTATTGTCATTGGTAGCTATTTTCGGACGCTTCGTCTTCGGTAAGTTTTTCACTTTACCTATAAGTTCATTTAAAGTTTTACCAACCGATAGATGATTGTAAGGATCTACATTTATTTCCGCAACCTATCATTATAAACACAGTAATAACAATCAGAAATTAATGTCAGGGAAAAGTCAAATAGACTATCAAGACTTATTTAGGTAAATTCCTACCAACCAAGGAAACTGAAACTTTTAACTAGAAAGGAGGATGAACAGTACGATAGAGATAAAATGTACTATAAGTTCGTTAAATTATATTTCAATATTTTCAAAATAGTTGAATTTACTCATAGAGTATGTTATATAATAAATATTCTATATTTATTGGAGACTTAAAATATCTGATAACATATAAGCCATTTAAAAAATTTATAAGTGACTTCTGAAGGTTAAACCCGAATTCCTTATTATTTTCCGTTCTCTCCCTCTCTATCTTTCTCTCTCTCTCTCTCTCTCTCTCTCTCTCTATATATATATATATATATATATATATATATATATATATATATATATATATATATATATATATATATATATATATATATATATATATATATATATATGAATAGTTTGGTTATTCCGGGTTTCAATCCGTTCGTTCAAAAAATCGTTTTCACGACGTTTCGCCAAAATCTCATTTGGCATTTTCAAGTGCGGTTCGTCTCGTTACTCGCTGAGAACTGATGGTGGCCTCTAATGAATTTCGAGTTTTGTTTAGCTGGCTCGCTTCCTGATTGGATGAGCGGCTTCGCAGGATCTTCCCCTCTACCGGGTGCGATATATTTTGTTCTTGTATGCTGGTCTCTCGTGTACTAGTCGATTTTTGTTGTTTTTTTTCTTGATTCTTTATTAATGTTTTCCATGTGGTTGGAACATTTATATCATCGTCTCGTTTATTTAGCTGTCCCGCTTTTTCGATTTCTAGGGCCTCTCTTATGACGCGTAACTTGTAGTTCTGTACTGGTGCTATTTCTTTTGTTTTTTCGAAGTCGATGGTATGTCCGGTTGTTTGGTGATGTTGAAATAGGGCTGAGGTTGTCTGTTTGTTTTTGAGGCGATTTTTATGTTCTTGGATTGTTGCTGATATGCGCCTGTTTCTTTGTCCTATAAAGTTTGATGGCAATTTGCACATGGAATGCTGTAAACGCCATAATTTTCAAGGTTGGTCTTGTCTTTGGGATTTCCCAGGATGATGGCTACTGTTTTTTGTGTTTTTTTGAACGAACGGATTGAAACCCGGAATAACCAAACTATTCATTCTACCATCCGTGAAAACCTACGATATAACATATATATATATATATATATATATATATATATATATATATATATATATATATATATATATATATATATATAGTATTTCAAAATATTTTTGAATTACTAAAAAATTGCATCTTTTTCAATTTTAAGACATATATGCACCCGAAACTGGGTTCAATATGGTTGAAATATACATCGTATGGAAAACTCTCATATTTCAATAAATCTCACATCATAATAAAGTAATGATTTAAAATATAATTTAATCGTCGAAAATAAAATGGTCGTAAAATTCAGTGATAGTTTATCCTATCAGAGCAGTGTCCTCAAAAATTGACGACATTCCATAAGCGAGCGATTTAGTTTCCAATCACATACAGACGTAAAGAGAAATCACATACATTTACGGGCGGATTTAGCACAATATTTGATAATCTCAAATTTAGCTTATCGAAAAATATCGGAAATACATTTTCTTTATTGATTAGGCCATTAGAGGAAAGTTTTGTCTGTTGGTTTTATACGACAAAATGATTTAAGGTTTTAATCCTCAGATAATAAAAATCGCGCTACTTTTAAACTTTCCTATTTATGAAATAGCAGCAACTCTTAACATTCAATTACGTTATTTTACAAAAACCGTATTGACAAAATATAACTACCTAAAAAGTGAAAGTAAAGAATTTTTACGTTTTTGATACTACTTTTCGATTTAAGACGTGATCACCTCAATATTGGGATCCGTTCCTACCGTTATTAATTAAACTAAAGGAAAGGTATAAATGTACACAAAATCAAAGAGTGAATCATTTTTATGTTACGAAAATATTGGGAATTCCTTACTGAACTTTTATGGAGGCAATATTAATCTTAATGAAAAAGGTTTAATAGCGGTGGATTATTTATAGGCGAGCGGGACACCCTCAAAAGTAGGTAGTTATTCTCTGTCCAAAAAAAAAGTTATTTCCATCTTTCCCTTTAAGATTTTCTGAAGCATTTCGTTGAATTATGCAACAAAAGTTTTGATATACCCTATACCGTTCTTAGAAAACTTCAATAGTTTTCTATTACAGTTGAGACCATCAAGATATTATTGCTTTCGTCTTTTTCTTCTAATTAATTATTTTAAAAGCCTCCTCCTACTGGGCATCCTTACCCTAATCTTATGTGGACCCATAGTTGAAGAAAAATAAAAGTTATTTTATAGTTAATTACAAGTGATATAGTCCAAACGGTGTATATCTTTAAAAAATTAGTAATTATAACGGTTTTTAGTTGCCATATATCCAAAAAAAAATATTTCTCGTATATATAATTAGGGTTGTTCATTTCAATTTTCTGTGTTCCTCTCAGAGTGCCTAAACATAAGTTATTTCTAAAATGAAACCAATATTTATATTCCTTTCATAATTTTTAACATGTTTCTTTATCGAAAATTAAAATATTCTTCAAAATATCCAAATGTAGTAGGAGTGGTAAAACACTAGAATATTTAGTGGTTTTCTCTTCTTACTCTCTATAATAATGAAAAAAATAAAATTGCCTCACAGGGCTCTAAGAAAGAAGAAACACTAAAATCAGCTGTTTTCTTTTAGAAATATTTTAATACATAACCTTACCTTAGACCAACGTCGTCTTTACTTTGTCGTTCTATAATAACGGCTATAAAATATTATTAAACACATTTTATGTACTTTTTTAACACCATTGTGATATTCTTAATATACTAAGATATAAAATACTTTGGACATTTTGTATTGGAGTGTTTAGTGTTTGTGAGTAAACTCTGGATGCCTTGTTATTATATTGTAATAAAAACACTTTCTAGTTCTTGTTCTTATAGGATTTATTAAAGTTTTCTAACTGAACCTTTATTTATCAGCTTGAAGATATACTGGTAAGTAACTGGTAAAGGTTTTTTTGTGTTACATTGTAGTATTTCTTTCGAAAGCAACATTCTATTGAGCTTTATTGAAACACACCAGCCTTTCAAACTCATTTAAGTGGACACTATGTTAATACAGCCTGTACAGAATATGCCTAGAAATATTTGAAATATTTTAATAAAGAGTAGTACTCTAGCTAAAAACAAGGAAACAAATACTTGAAGCTTATGTCTGAAATCCTTAATTTTAGAAGAAAAAATAATAGGATGAGCAAAATGGCACCCACGCACAAATTTTTTTGTGAATTTTACAGGAACGTTTTAGATTTTTAGGTAATTATTGGATTTGGTGAAGATCTAAGTGGTAGTAGAATACAATTTTGTGTTTGTATTTTCAGAATTTTATCTTTTACTTTTGCTCTCATTTTTTTTGCTAAATTGTTATTACTTTGTTACAATCACAGATTTTAAGCTTATAGAAACCTCTATGTTATATAAAATTTTATAAATTTGCAGTTTTTTAACCAGAAAACTAAACAAAAAACTACAAAGAAAGTTTGAAAACAAAATCCCTGATTATATTTGCTAAAAATATAAAATTTGCGCTGTTGCCATAACATAAATATGATTTATGTAAAATTTCTGTGGATTTTTTGTACGATAACTTTTGTTAATGAATATGTCTGTGTTAGGTTCAGTTAGTTCAAATTTGTTTTTACAAACAACAATTTAAAAACTGTTGACTGAGGTAAAAAAATTTTATAAAATCTCCCAAAGTCTCAACAAATATTTAGCTTTTTTTATGTTTTCTAGAAAATGTAAGGAAAATTGTGGAAAATAAGTTCGAATCGTGTTCTATATCCTCGAAATAGGGGATAAGTAAACGATTTTTTTAAAAATACGTCTTTTCTTAGATTTCCACTAAATCCAATAATTTGTAATGTTTGCTTTGCCACATATTTTATTTCATTGAATACAAAATTTGATAACACTATTTACAAATTAGAAATTTTGGCTTTAGTTTTCTAAAAAATTATTGCATATCCCGCAAACTTGGTTGAAATTTACTATGAAATAAGTATAATTTAGAGCTTCAAAATATTTAAATTTCTCATTTTATATTTAAAATTTCACTTGAAATAACGAACCCATTATAATTATTTGAACTCCTCGTCAAATAACTATATATAAACGTATCACAAAATTATCGATATGTCTATATAGAAGGCAGAACTTCGATTTTAAAATTTTGATGTATAACATTTTTCTTTCTTAACGATATTTAGTTTATGAAACTTTCTTATAAACCATTCGACAAATTTCTTGTTCAATAACGAAAAAAGAAAATAGCAGAATGGGCCACTCCGATCCTGTTACATACATTTGCCAAAAAAAAATGTTACTAGTTTGATGCATTTGTCAAATTTTAACGTAAAGATATACACCGTTTGGACTATATTAATGCGAAAATCGTATGTATTCCTGTTGAGTACATAAGTCCCCTTATAATTTTTCTTAACGCAATCTCTAGCAAAAACAACAACGCGTTTTTCTGACCTCTACCTCAAAGCTTTTTTCCCTGAACAGGTTTTGTCCTAGACAACCTTCAGACTGACCCCTCGCAACGGTCATTTTTCTATGAACCCATTGTCCAGCATCCCTTCGCAGCATCTTGATCTAGGCCGCCTTGATTTCTTTTGATACGAAGAGAATAGCCGCTACCGGTCTCGACAACGAACAACTGTCACATCTTTCATGGATCATGGAGTTTCCTAGTCTATAATGTGAAATAAAGTTTAATGTGTCAAAAGTATACACTATACTTTATCTTGACAATAAATTAAAATCTTTGTTCTTGTTGTCAATCAATTTGCCATGAAAGACATATATATATATATATATATATATATATATATATATATATATATATATATATATATATATATGAATAAGTTTTGGCAAATTAAATAACTTAATTTAGGTACGCGAAATGGCAGCTTAAAATAGTCCCCTTTAATCTGGTTAGTGTTACCTTTTTAGTAGATATAGGAATGAAACGTTAGAAAAATCACTTAGGGAAAAGCTTGTGCCATTAAATGGATCTTATTCACATCCTCTAATTATGACCGTTTTTTTGTGCTAACAAAATTATTTTCTTGGTTTTATTTTAATCGACATTTTTTCTTGGAAATATTTCTTAAAAACTTGAAAATGAGTTTGATGTACCAGTTTTTGAATGCATTCAAAGAATTATTTCGAAGTTTATAAAAATAAGTGCTATTTTTCAAAGGATAATAAAATTTTAATAAAAAAATTGAACCGATTTTTAAAAGTGCACTAAAAAGTTAAAAATAACTATAAATTATTATATGAAATTGAATTTTTTTAAGTCGGCGCCAAACTAATAGCTGACAAAATGTCATTCATATAAACAGATTAAAAATACTTTATTTGTAATTGCTTTCTTACCATAATTTGTGTATGTTAGTAGTTATTTACTTCATTTAGCAACAATTTGTCGCCGACTTCAAAAATTTCAGTTTCATATAAAAATTTAGTTATTTTTCACTTTTTAGCGCACTTTTAGAAGTCGGTTTTGTATTCAATATGGTATCCGTAAATTATTTGAGCTATGTACTAATCGAGATTAGTGTACCTCGCAATGACTCCAAGGCGGCAAAAAAGTACCCATTTTATCCAAAGTTGTAAATCACCTTAAAATGAACCACTAAAAATTCTTTGGTTCTTAGAGTTCCCCAAATACCAGTGAAATTGTGTCAAACACATGTTCAGTCTGTCATAGTAAATTCACTATCTTAAATTTCAAATTGATTTTAGATTGGTGACATAGGCCCCAAAACTTGAGGCTTAAGTTTCTTAGCCCGATATATTTTATACAGCATATTGAGTTTGTATACGCCCCAAGAACCCCGTAATATCAATTTTATACAAAATCGAAAAATGTAAAATTATCAGTCCCTCATATTGTATCTTATCAACTTAATAGTTGTAAAAAATTTAATACATTTTCATAATATACTACCACGAAAACTTCCTAATACCAAATTTGAAAAAATGCGAATAAGTTAAAATTTTCAACCCACCATATTGGATCCGCCATATTGAATTTCAAAAAAATAATTTTAACATCTTAATCTAATATAAATCTAAACCCATCAAAGCCCCCTAGTATCAATTTTGGATGAAATCCGGAAAATTAAAATTTCTAGACCGTCATATTACATCTGACATATTATATTTTCTTAAAATAATTTTGTATTCGCTATATACATCCTCAAAAACGGTTCAAGGTGGGACCTTTGAAAAAATCGAAAAATGTAAAATTTTTAGTCCGCTGTATTGGATTCGTCATATCGAATCCTGGATAAATACTTTTTAATTCATAATTTACACCCTCAAGAACCTTCTATATCAGTTTTGGAGAAAATCGAAAAATGTTTTAGGACGCCGTATTGAGTTTTTCAAAAAATATTTTAAATACGTACTAATAAAAATCCCCCCATACTGATTTTAGATAAAATCGAAAGATATAGAATCTTTAATCCACCATCTTGTATTCGCAATATTTAATATTTTTAAAATAATTTCAGATTCGTAATGTGCGATATCATAAACTCCCCCATATCAATTTTGAAAAAAATCAGAAAAAATTAAAATTTTATCTGCCATAGTGGATACGCCATATTGAATTTTTTAAAAATAATTTCAGATTCGTTATGTGCGACCCCGAAAACTTTCCCATATCAATTTGGAGAAAATCGAACAAAACTGACTTTTTTTGTCCGCCATGTTGGATGCGCCATATTGAATTTTTGAAAAATAATTTTAGATTCGTTATGGGTGACCCCGAAAACTCCCCCATACCAATTTTGGAGAAAATCGTACAAAATTGATTTTTTATCCGCCATATTAGATCCACCATATTGAATTTTTTAAAAATATTTTGGATTCGTTATGTGTGACCTCGAAAACTCCCCCACACCAATTTTGGCGAAAATCGGACAAATTTTTTTGGCCCCCATATTGTGAGCGCCATCTTGGATTTTACTGCACCAATTTCGTCCAAAAAAATACGGAACTATCAAAACAGCTTCCTGAATATAACCTAAAAAATTTCATTGAAATCGGTGCCGCCGTTCCGGAGTAATCGGTGGACATACATAAAAAAAAATTCATAGCCGACTAATTGAGAACCTCTTTCGTTTAGAAGTCGGTTAATAAAAAACCAATAGAACCGTTAAGTAAAGTATATAAGATATTTTCTTGGCAAAATATTGGCAACATGGTAAGTCGAATACTCTTGATAAACACGTCGTCGTTAGACCAAAGCAGCTGCCTAATCACCAATTGACAACCATGAAGTTGCCGATTATATGCTCATGTTTAACGAAAAACGGATCATTAAGGCCCGTTGTTCACGCAGAACGTAAACCAATAGTGATAAATGATTGGTGTTTTGCTTTCATTAACTTCAAAGGTAATGGCGGTAAAGGTAACTTACAATTACGTAATTTGATTTCTTTATTTTACGAGAATCGTTTGTGTTAAATTATAATATTTAAACAAAAGCTTTTATTAAAGATTTTTAAGTAAGATGTAATAAAGAAAAAATTATTTTAATTCAGTTTGCTATAATCTGTCATCACCGGGAGAAGTGAACTTGTTGAAAATACTATTAAAAAGTTTGGTAATTTTACACAAAATAAGCGATAATTTTGATACAACTTAAAATTATGAAATTGCCCAAAAAATTCCAGATATAAAATTTAAAAAAAAATGTAACCGACTTCTAAAAAAGTACTAAAAGCGGAAAATAACATAATCTTGATATGAAATCGAAATTTTTGAAGTCGGCGCCAAATGAATACGTAATAAAATGTGATTTTCATAAAAATAACTTTATTTGTAACAGCTTCCTTACCGTATTTTGTGTTAGAAGTTATTTGTTTCATTTCAATATGTTATTTTTCGCCTTTTAACTCTTTTTTAAAAGTCGGTTCAGTTTTTTTAAAAAAATTTATTTTTCGATTTCACAGAAGAGTCGGTATATAATTAAACTCCACATAAGTGGAGAAGCTACCTACGGGATCCTCTGGCGGGACAGAGAGTGACAATCTCTATCTCTGTCTCTACTATTTTAGTGAAGAGAAGTCAAGGAGAAGGACGTAGTTAGGTCGACTTCCCTGTCATCAGGTGCTCGTTTGACTGCCTCGTGTGGAGTGTTGTCAAAAGCCCCTTCTGTATCAAGAAATGCATATATTATGGTTTCCATACTGTTCAATGCATCTTGAATCTCATCTGTTAACTGTATCAGTGCGATTTCCGTAGACTTACCTGCTTGATACGCATGTTGATGGGGGTCCCTGTTCAAGAATTTCTGTTCTGAATTAATTATCTACAGCTTCCCCCATCGTTTTTAAAATAAGCGATGTAAGACTGATGAGATGACGCAAAGGGTTTAGGTGTGGAGTGTTCCTTTTCCCCGCTTTCGGAATGAAGGTGAGTCTGGTCTTTCTCCTTATTTCTGGTATGTAGTCCAGTCCCAGGCTATTTTAGCAGAGTAAGAAAGGAAGAGATTTTATCCCAGATAGTATGTGCCCTCGTTAGAGCAGGACCGGGAATTTTCCATCAACTACTGGGGTTCTAAATGGTTGGAAGGTGTTCATTGCCCATTCTAGACGACCGCTGCTACATATGTGTCTGGCCATAGCTATAGCTGCATCTCAAAAAGTGAGTATTGAGTAAGACGAATGCTTTTCCTCCTCGCTCTTCGTAAAGCTACCGGCTTCCTGAGTACTTTTTTGTAAGGGGCAGCTTGATTCGTAGACACTGAGTATTACATCATTTACTTCTTTAAGATCATTTTCCAGTTCCAGATGGTGTTTAGCGTGTCCTCCGGTCTGAATATGTGCTAAGTTTCTTTTCATATTGGTGCTGTATTTTTCCCAATCTGTTTTCCTAAGATTCCTTCTAAGGATGCTCAGTAGGATCGGTTTCTAAACTGAATGCGATAATTCCGTGATCTGAAAGAGAAGTTTCATTCAATACTCTCTAGTTTCTTGCTAGATATGTTAAGACCGGTGTGCTTAGTGTGATATCTAATACTTCTTCCCTTATTCTTGTTACAAATGTAGGGGTATTTCCTATATTGCTGATGGTAAGATTACATTTGAAGATGTATTCTAAAAGTTGCTCATCTCTTTGATTGGTGTCCTTACTGCTCCAAACTGTGTTGTGGGCGTTGACATCTCACCCCAATAGTTGTAGCAAAGAGGTTATAATGATCTCTACCTTCTCCTTCTTCAGTTCGAGGTATGTTCGAATAGGAACAATGTTTCTCGTTAAGGATTCTGAAAAATAAAAATAACTGATATTTTTTCTTACCATGATACAAGTTCTGAGTGTGTCATTGCTGGCATGATATAGTACCTTAGCATTCTTGCAGTGTAATACTTTTACCTGATTTCTGTTGACCCCGCGTTCTTGGATCAGCGCAATCCCCATATGATTTTTAGTGAATGTCCTAGCGATTACAGCTGAGACGCTCTTATCATGGTGGACGTTTACTTGGGCAATTTTGATGTCTGCTATTTTTCTGTTATAAGGAGAGGTGTCGTCCACTCCTATAAGGGTGATGCCCTCTCTATTATTTTCCCTTTCGGTTTCTTCCACCTCCGTTGTTGTTTCGTCGGATAATGGTACTCTGAGGTAAAGATTGGAGATGTGGAGACTCTCCAGGCTCTCTACATCGTCGTTTTTCGAAGTAATAGAAGTCACTTCCACCATTTCTTTCTTGTTCTTCTTTAGGTCGTGCACGGAGATTTTCCCAAATCGATAGTGGATGGTATGCTTGTTGTCTTTGATTTTCTGACAGGATAGGTCGTCGATTCATGCCCTCATTATTTAGACTCTACCTTCGTCCTTTAGGTGAATAACTTTCCATTTTGATGTTCTTATCTCATTCTTTTGGGCTTTTATTAGCTCTAGAAGCTTTTCTGCTGCTCTTCCTTGGCTTTTATGGAGAAGGATTGTCACTGTGTGAACTTCTGGGATGTCACCTTCCTCGCACACCTTCATTTCTGGTCCTTTCCAGTTTTTTAGCTTCGATACCTTCGCCGGAGTCATTTTACCGACTGTGGTGTTTCGTAGTCAATCAGGATTATAACAGGATGAGAAAGGATGTTTCTGAACTGGAGCTTATACGTCCAGCTTTCGTACATGTCTCCCACTAAAGTCTTCTCAAATAGAGTCCGCTCGTTCGCACTCAGATTAGTCCTAGGAAACGTTTTAGTGGGGAATGGAAATCTTGTTTAATTTCAGAGCAGCTGCATAGCTCCCCTCACTGGAGGAGGTGGCGGTGGTCTTGCCCGTTCTTTTCCTTTTTGATTCTGGTTTTTACGGTGGAGTTACACCTGCCTCCCCTGCTTAAATTTTTAGTTTATTCTTTTAGTCTGCGACAGCTTTATGTTCTGCCGCCTTCTTCCTGGCTTCCTCTAGTACGGACCCTTCATTAAGATAGCGCAGATACCACTTTACTTCTGCTCTACTTAGTCCTCGCCTCAGAGGATCGTCTCTACATCTCTGTTTTCCCAGTTCAGGTAGTGGACGTGAGTTTTTCTTTTTCTTTAATGCTTTTTCTTTTCGACGAGGGGCTTCCCACTGAAGGGTTCCTTATTTCTTTGTCATTTTCCCATTTCATTTTTTCGTTGCGAAGCTGGCTCACTCGCGGGGGCGAGTGAGTTTTGTGAGTTGCCCGTATGACATGTTACGTTTTTTGTTTTTTAAATTCGTTATCCATTGTTGGTTCCATGAGTAGCTAGTGAATGGAAGGTCGACTCCTGCAGAGCCCCGCATGCAGAAGCAAGGGTTATTAAAACTGGAGGGAATCCAGAGTTCGCATATTAAAGATTTCCCTTTACAACGCAGTTCTCGATATATGCTGTTTCATGTTGGGTTGGGGTTTTTCGCTTCACTTGGCCGGCCAATTAAGGCAAGCCCCCACATTTTGCAAACACTTCCACCACGACCACCGGCCCACAAGACACGGTGTATATCAGGCGGAATTCCGCGAAAGAGAACCCCCACTACACACTCCACAACCTTAGAGGTGCTACGACACATGGGAAGGAGTACTCCCTTCTCCGCGCCGTTACTCCTTGCATGTGTAAGCTGTTTCTCGATTTTCACTGTCATAAAGACAGCTACTTAAGCCACCTCACCAAAGTTAAGATCTCACAGCTTTTAGGAGGATTAGTTAAGTAAGACTGGAGATATGTCGTTCACCAATTAAAAAAAGAAATTTTGAGAAAAACGCAAGAGAAAAACTAGTAACGTATCAACTTCTCAAAACCTAATATATTTTAAAATTTCCTTTACTTTTCAATTTCGGGACTGTACATTGACGTTGCGATATCCTTTGGCACCTTTTGGTTACCTCTTCAATTTATTGGTCTCTATAGTTTCTTGTTGAGCTCTCATGTGGTATAGCCAATACCACAGATATTCGCTGAGCATCCAAATTCTCGAATAATCGCAAAGCGCTTCGGCCAATTGTAAGGTTTAATAAAGGTGGCTATATATATACTACTGCGTCATAAAGAAAACTGATTTTATGATGTTGAATGTTCAGAAAGCTTTAATGAGTTCAGACTTTATTTTCATCTTGTGAAATCTTTATCAAAAAGGCTTAATTCAAAATATCTAATTTAAAAGAATATTTAACAATATACTTTCTCAAGGCTCTGACCAGTCTGCATTCTCCCTGAGTTCGCTTCTAATTGCTATAACTTTGGAAATAATTCGAATTTTTAAGTGGTTAAACACCGACAATATTATTAAAAATTCATAGAGAGTAACTTTCAAGACAAATAAAATTAGGTTTTTGATAAAAAAATATATATGATTTATGTACAGCAACTTAATTTGTTTGATATTTTTGACGTGTGTGTGGATGTAGCTGTGCTATTTTGTGTACAATTAAGTGGAAAAGAAAAATCTGGTAACGAGAAACATTTGCGCCCTTGATGGGGTTCTCTCTGTTTATATATATATATATATATATATATATATATATATATATATATATATATATATATATATATATATATATATATATATATGAAGTAAAATGCGAACAGTAAATGCAAACTTCTCTCCATCATATCCTTTCTGTGTTAGAGATTGCACAGTTAGAACAAATTGTTGTAAAACGCAATTTATCCTATTCCACCACCATCGAGATGATGGCCTACCTGTACCACCATACCGAGAAGAAAGTCAAAACTTACCCTCCCCGCCACAGTGATACGGCAGAGGTACATGTTTCGTCTCTCCTAGACTCATCAGGGTACCGACATGCACCTGGCTGTGCAAAGGACAGATCGGAAGGAAGCATGCAAATACTGAACGCGGCTTCTCCGACCTCTCGCCGGGTGGCGTAAATATGTGTATGCGGATTTTACGGATTCCTCCGTGTGAGTTGCAATAGCAGTGGATATATCCACATTATGCCGTTGTAGTGCTGAAATCACATTCAGCAAACGTACAATTATATGCAGCTCCGCGTATGAATGAAGTAAAATGCGAACAGTAAATGCAAACTTCTCTCCATCATATCCTTTCTGTGTTAGAGATTGCACAGTTAGAACAAATTGTTGTAAAACGCAATTTATCCTATTCCACCACCATCGAGATGATGGCCTACCTGTACCACCATACCGAGAAGAAAGTCAAAACTTACCCTCCCCGCCACAGTGATACGGCAGAGGTACATGTTTCGTCTCTACTAGACTCATCAGGGTACCGACATGCACCTGGCTGTGCAAAGGACAGATCGGAAGGAAGCATGCAAATACTGAACGCGGCTTCTCCGACCTCCCGCCGGGTGGCGTAAATATGTGTATGCGGATTTTACGGATTCCTCCGTGTGAGTTGCAATAGCAGTGGATATATCCACATTATGCCGTTGTAGTGCTGAAATCACATTCAGCAAACGTACAACTATATGCAGCTCCGCGTATGAATGAAGTAAAATGCGAACAGTAAATGCAAACTTCTCTCCATCATATCCTTTCTGTGTTAGAGATTGCACAGTTAGAACAAATTGTTGTAAAACGCAATTTATCCTATTCCACCACCATCGAGATGATGGCCTACCTGTACCACCATACCGAGAAGAAAGTCAAAACTTACCCTCCCCGCCACTGTGCAATCTCTAACACAGAAAGGATATGATGGAGAGAAGTTTGCATTTACTGTTCGCATTTTACTTCATTCATACGCGGAGCTGCATATAGTTGTACGTTTGCTGAATGTGATTTCAGCACTACAACGGCATAATGTGGATATATCCACTGCTATTGCAACTCACACGGAGGAATCCGTAAAATCCGCATACACATATTTACGCCACCCGGCGGGAGGTCGGAGAAGCCGCGTTCAGTATTTGCATGCTTCCTTCCGATCTGTCCTTTGCACAGCCAGGTGCATGTCGGTACCCTGATGAGACGAAACATGTACCTCTGCCGTATCACTGTGGCGGGGAGGGTAAGTTTTGACTTTCTTCTCGGTATGGTGGTACAGGTAGGCCATCATCTCGATGATGGCGAAATAGGATAAATTACGTTTTACAACAATTTGTTCTAACTGTGCAATCTCTAACACAGAAAGGATATGATGGAGAGAAGTTTGCATTTACTGTTCGCATTTTACTTCATTCATACGCGGAGCTGCATATAGTTGTACGTTTGCTGAATGTGATTTCAGCACTACAACGGCATAATGTGGATATATCCACTGCTATTGCAGATCACAGGGAGGAATCCGTGAAATCCGCATTAACGTATATATATATATATATATATATATATATATATATATATATATATATATATATATATATATATATATATATATATTAATTAATTCACTTTAATTTTTAAATGATGTAAAAAAATTTGTAAGGTAAAATATGCTCCTTTAATATAATCCCAATTTATACCACATATATACATATATAAGATTATAAGGCATAGCTTTGCAACGCTAACATATGCGAGGCAATATAATTTTTTCTGCTTTCGAAGATATTAGGGAATACTCAAAAATTGACAAACATTTGATTTCTAGACACCTCATTAACTTTGATTTTAGAGAAAAGTATTTCCTATAAAAATATTAGAATGTTGTGGTTTTTATAATATGATCTAACTAATTTTCTGTAAAACAGTACCAATATTTTATTTTTAAAAATCAAAATTTCTGCAAGAAATAAAGAAATCTTTTACAGCCGTGTTTAACAAGTTTCTACTTTCAGCTTATTTATGGAGGAACTAAAAAGATAACATGTATAAGAAGGTTAGAGAGGTTTCTGGATTGTTCAACAGGAGGACCCCTAATATAATAGTAGACACAACAGGAAAATTTCCAATTGATGAACAAGAAGTCCCAACAAAACTCAATTATTCGAAGACCAAAGACCAAACGTATCAGACAATGTGAATGGATCTAAAGGCCCGGAAATTCTAAAGTCAGATATTCTTCATGACATAACACGTGCAAAATCCAGAAAAGCAACCAGCCCAAACGATATACCAGTAGAACTCTTGCAATTAATTTATGAGAACAATATCACTCTACTGGTTAAGTTTTTTAATTCTGTGTAGAATATAACGCTACCAAAAAAACAACGTGACAAAAGATGTAACGAATACAGGTTAATAAGTACCAAAAGTCACACTTGAAGGATTTTCTGCGTATTATTCACTGTAGAATAAGGAATAAATGCAGAAGCACAATTTGCTCTAAATATACTTCTCCAGAAGTGTCGAGATCAATGTAAAGACATTTTCGTATGCTTTATCGATTACGAGAAAACACTTGATAGGGTACAGCATATAAAGCCCATAGATATACTGAAGAATGCAAGTGCGGATGGCAAGGATATACGGATTATAGAGAATCTATATTGGCGTCAGAGAGTAGTGGTCCGAGTTAATGGTACGCTTACCAAAGAATGCCAAATTCAACGAGGCGTTAGACAGGGATGTATTCTCTCTCCACTGCTGTTTGATTTATATTCGGATAAGATTTTTAGCCATGTCCTATATAATAGCTAATAAAAACGATTCGTTATGCCGATGATACGGTCACCATATGGAATAACCTTCAGTGTCAATAAGTTAGGGAAAGAAATGAGACTCAAAATAAATGTTGCGAAAACTAAATTTATGGTTTTCGGTCGTCTATCATATACAGACGCTTCGCTGTCATAAATGGACAAATCATTGAAAGAGTCTCTCACTTCAAGTACCTTAAATGTTATATTACTGCACAGCTTGACCCAGCTAAAGAACTTAAATGCAGAATCGAATTAGCCCTCACAACTTTACTAAAAATGAGATCGCTTATCTTCAATGACAATCTAAATTTAAAATTTCGCCAAAGCATGGTTAAATGTTACATCTGGTCAGTGTTGTATGGAGCGGAGGTATGGACACTGAAGGCTGCCATGATCAATCGTTTGGAGGCAGTTGAAATGTGGTTGCATAGTCAAATGCTTCGAATTCCCTGGGTAGCTATGCAAACTAATATAACGGTTGTAGATCGGACATATGACACTCATGAACTGCTGACAACTATAAAATGCAAGAAACTAGCATATCTTGGCCATCTTCTCAGAGGGGATCGGTACAAAATTCTTCAACTGATAATGAAAGGTGAGATCGAGGATCGTAGAGGTATTGGAAGGAAGCAGATCTCTTGGCTGAGGGACATCCGAGAGTGTGACAGTACTCAACAGGTATTTAGAATAGCAGAAAATCGTGGTCAAATCGCCATTGTAATTACCAACGACCGGACACAGGGAGAAGAAGGAGTTGCTTTTGATCTTTAATGTGACTATTAATTAGGTGGTCGAAACGCGCCTGAAAGGCGAATTTAGGCAACTTAGTTTCTTTTTCTTTCAATTTCAGAGTACATCCATGTATTACTAAGCGGCTTTTTTACGTCTTCACTTTTATTATCCATTATCAGGTTTGATTTCATATTGCGGTCTGGATTTCGCTTGTAAAATAAGGATAAGAAGACGATATTTTTATTTTTGCAACAACATTCAAGGAATTTAAATCAATAACTTATATATAGTACTACATAATGGATGCATGTAGGACAAAAAGTTCTTTCAAAAAACGAAATGAAAAATATCGCTACGTATTTACAAAAATTAGTATATACTAGTAACTCCAAGGTTAAATCATTTGCTAAAATTTAAATAAGTTTTCTTTTGAAACCCAAAAATTAACGATATTTAAAAAAAAAATACCTTTTGGCAATTTTTTAATGTTTTTAATATTTCGGCATGTATGAAATACTTGGCAACCCTACTAACGTATCTCGAATGTATCCGAAAAATACAAATTTGTATAATTTAAGCAACCTTGTATTCGTTACCATTTCGGAGATAGCACACCGTCTATATATACTTTTTGTGAACACCGTATTCATTTTCTTATATTAACAATTTTTGATTTTTACCGTATTAAAATTACACAACTAATGGCAACTCAGCGATTTGGAATTCGCAATGAAGCAAAACAAATGAATAAAAGGTTTTCTTTTATAAATTCAGTACGGATCAACTGACTCATAATCTGATGTGACGAATCAGATTATCACCGAGCACTGATGTGATTGAAAAAGGAATGTGGAGCCAGTCCCTTTAAAACGTGATTTTCGGTATTATCGTTCCAAGCTGGTTAAATACATAAAAGCAATAAGGCCTCGTCTTAGATTGATAGAACGACAGAATACTTAAATCGGTTAAATATTGGAATTAATCATTTTTCATGCCATATGTTATACTTTTTAGGGTGTAGTACTTAAAGTTGGCCCAGTGAAAAAATATCCATGTGTCATCAATCTACGAACATATCAAAGACAGTTTTCAAGACATGTTCATTTTAATTTGTCTAAAAATAATAAAAAAACGGAAA
This sequence comes from Diaprepes abbreviatus, assembly GCA_034092305.1. NCBI lineage: Eukaryota > Metazoa > Arthropoda > Insecta > Coleoptera > Curculionidae > Diaprepes > Diaprepes abbreviatus. The sequence continues at coordinate 27,959,311 of JASJET010000028.1, read as the reverse complement.
ACAAATCTTTTAATTTAAGTCATTTAATTGAAAGCTATTGTTCAAGTTTTATTTATATTGTGTTTTTGAGAAATTTTGACCATTTAAGTGTATTTAAATATAAACGCTGTTAATTATTGTTTTATAATTTATTACCGGTAAGTATTATTTTTATTAAAAACCTGTATCTAAACACATATATTTCTAACCTTCAAATCTGTCACTAGTGTCTAAATATCCGATAGTCCGTATGTAATTTTGAATTGTTTGTCACACAATTTTAATCAATTGTAATAATCAGGCATTAAAAATTATAATAAAGTAATGAGATTTAATTTATTCTTTTAGACAATGTGTCGTAAAATTCTTAAGAGGCAAGCACAATAGCTTGTGCTTAATTTGGGTGAGTATTCCGAATTGTAGAAGAGGAACGCTGGTCCTGTGAAATCTGTTTCATATGTCCAAGTGATAGAAGAAATAGTTTATTTTTGGAAATAAATATTTTCAGTTATGCGATTAGTCATCTTTATTATAATGTGCCGAAAGGATTATCATATCGATGAATCTTATTTCTAGATAGTTCTCAACTTTTATGCTAGTATATTTTTTGTTGTTTCTGGGAAGCTCTATAAGTGTATAAATAGAGATAGGATATGAATTTTAAGTTGTATATTTGTATTTTAATAGTGAAGATATTAAGAAGTAGTAATAAGATAGCTGTGTATAGCTGTGAAGAAATAGTTAATATAAGTATTGGAAATATCAGTGAAAAGTGTTTTTTTTCTTTATTCCGAGGACCCAGTGAGATATTTAAAGAGATAAAATCGTAACAATTGGTGGCCGAGGTGAAGATTGTCACCGGATTTACAGAAAATGTTATTGGAAATTAGAAGACATAGATAAAACCGGATTACACTGTTGGATTTGTTATCAAATTTGTGAGAAACATACTTCACCATCAGATTTGTCATTAAGAAGAAAGCCTAGAACAGAATTTTCGATAAAATTTCAGAATATTCTATGGTAAATACTAGACAGCAAACGGCCGAAATGGAGCAAACAAATAAAATATTGGCTGCTTCTATGGAACATATAGAACAACAACGCCGTAAAGACAAGCAAGAAGAAGAAGGGGAACAATGCCAAAAAAAGAACGTTGTCTGAAAGAAAAACAGGAAGAGGAAGCGCGTCGCCAAAAAGGAGAACAGGAAGAAGAAGCACCTAGCTGAAAAGAAAAACAAGAAAAAGAAGAACGTCGTCAAAAAGAAGAAGAACGTCACCTTAAAGACAACCAACCAGAAGAAGAACGTCTTGTTAAAAATAAAGATAAACTTTCAAATGTATACAAGAGATCCTAATACAAGGACAACAAAAAGTCGATCAAGCTATACAATGACAAACACAAAAATTTAGGAGAGAGATAGGTGAAGTGCTAAAATACATAGGAGAAGTACGCCACGAAGTAAATAGTATGGAATCAACCAAGCGACAAGACATAGGAGAAGTGCGATAAGAGATAGATATTATATAAGCTAAAATGAAGGACCTTTAGACAGAAGTCAATACATTAAAGAAGCATGGCCCTTCTGATAAAATAATTACCACCGGACAGAACATTAAACCTCCAACTTATGATAGTCAAACATCAATGTACAAACGACAATTTGAAGCTGCCGCTAGCGCAAATAACTGGTATTACGAAAAGATGGCTACTGCATTGGTAGTTGCACTTCGTGGACTAGCACTTCAGTTACTGCAAACAATTCCTATAACTCAGCAAACTATGAAATCCTTAGTGATGCGCTGGAAAGAAGATTTGGAGATCAACATCGGTGTCAGTTATACCAGTCAAAACTCAAGTCAAGACATCAGAAAAAAAGAAAAAGTTTACAAGAATGAGACGGATGTCCGATGCCTCGTTCATCTGGCATACCCAGGATCTACGGAAGAATTCCGAAAAGAGGTTACAATTCAGTATTTTATTAATGGGACCAGAAATCAAGAAATACAGAGTATGTTGCTTATAAGCAAGTTTAATTATTGTAGTAAAGCATTGAAGAGGGCTTTGGAAATAGAAGCAGCTTATAATGTGTTAATGCCAAAAATAAGAACCTTTACCAAGGATTCACCCATCACCTCAGGGTTTTGCCATAACTTCAAGAGACACCAAATTATACTAATAATATTATTGAACGTCATTAACCCAAAACAAATGCTGTTACACCTGTAATAACCCCATGATTTAAAGACATCATTATCCGCTAACTCCACAACTCGATGACTTCATAACTCCATGAATCTCTAATCCCATTACCATGTTACCAAAATCATTGAGGTTATGAGGTAATGGGGTTCAACTGCCATGGTTTGAAGAAATTGAGGCCTCGACAAGTTCTTCTGCTATAAAAGATTAAGTGTAATGAGTTTAGTAACATAGTCATGGGGTTATAGGGTTATGGAGTTATGGGATTATTGGGTCATGTAGTTCAACAGCAATAGTTTAAAGAAATTGAGACCACAACAAGTTCTCCCACTATAATAATTTTAGTAGCATAGTAATGGGGTATAAAGCCATGGGTTCATGAGATCATGGGGTTATAGAGTTGTTGGGTCATGGAGCTAAAGAAATTGGGACAAATACAAGTTCATTCGCCATAAGAGATTGAGCGTAATGATTTTAGTATCATGATTATGGGGTTATAAAGTCATGGGGTTACGGAGTCATGGGGTTATATGCTTTTGGGGTCATGGAATCTTTGGATCATGGGTTATTAGTGGTTAAAAAGCATTAATTTTGGGCTGAAAGTGTTCAATAATGTTTCATAGTCTTAATTTTAATGTTTTTTTAGGTTTATAGCAAAACCCTGACGTGATGGGGTTTAATAGATTTTAATTCAGCGACCCCAAAAACATATAGTAGATATAGTCAGAACCCTAGACCAGAAAAATTTCTTTTTTGTGTGGCTGTGTAATCAGTGTATTACATTACGAATTTTAACTGTTGAAAAAGCGAAAACAGTTTTATTTAGGTATAAGATATGTAAGTAATAAAAAAAATGTTCAGAATTTTGCAGGGAGTCTAAAAGTGTATAAAAAATTGGATGTTACTATTTAAAAAAAGACCCAAGTTGATTATAGCACAGCTTCTTTCGAGTCAAAAAAATTCGTACCAAAAAAACATCTCCGTCGACCTTAAAAAAAACAACGTTTTTTAAATAATGAATTTATTTCAGACTTTACGGCTTCATTGTATATTGGAGCCATTTTGGAGCTTTAATACACATACAATCATAACTGTAGTGATATCATTTTTTTTTTCATATTGCATGATACAATTGCACTATTCCATTGGGCTTTTTGAGGTAATAATAATGAAAGAGTGTTAAATTTTCCCTGCATTTCATCGATCCGACATTTTAAAACCTATTCGAGTCCTTTAGGTACATTTTCCCGACAGATAACATTCGACTTTTAAACTTCTACACAAATGTACACATATATTTAACATTAAGACTATTTGGACCTCCCAACATAAAATCCCAAAACACCCAAAGAAGTATAAATGAGATGACAATAGACCTGTGAATGTAGAAAACAATTTAAATTTTAATACGTAATGGTAATCCCATTGTGTCGAGAATAAACGAAATAAACAGCGAGACCTAACACACTGGGTGAATATCTGCTGGATCTTAAAAAGCCGAAACATCTTTCACTATCAGGTAGGTAAATCGCTATATTCTGAAAAAGCATATGTGACAGGGGGCAGAGGGACTTCACCTTTGATCTGGCGGAGTTTAAAAAAGAATATTACAGGGAGGAACATTTTAAATAGGGACCAATATATACAAAAATGATTTTAGCTTTCACTCACATCTATTAACGTATAAATTAATCGTCACGAATTAAGATTAGAACAAGATAGGGAACAGTGGAACCACGAAGATCCAACGCAGCTTATATGTGAACAAGAATGATGGGCTATAAATAATAATAATAGATGTCTTTTATTTTGCTGCAAATGCAATTTTAGGTACATAGCTGCAAATAGGCGGCAAAATCTAGCTAAGTTACGCTGTCTAACCGCCTAAGTAACATTAATTGTTATTATAAATACATTAAACGCATACCAACTTATAGTGTAGATAAAATACTATATTTTACTAGCTTAAATTATAAAGAGATAACCTGAGAAAGGGAATATATAATTTAAAAGAAAACAATATAATTTTTAGCTTATAGGAATAAATACATTATAACCAAGGATTATTCTACATAATATATATATATATATATATATATATATATATATATATATATATATATATATATTGTAGTGCTGAATTCACATTCAGCAAACGTACAACTATATGCAACTCCGTTTGTGAATGAAGTAAAATGCGTACAGTGAATGCACGCTTCGCTCCATCATATATTTTCCGTGTTAGAGGTTGCACAGTTTGAATAAATTGCTAAAAAACACAATTCATCAGTTTCACTTGAAAACGGCTAGAGATAACTACTAGCCGAATCGTCGTGATATTCAACAAAAATAAAGACAATGGAAGTCCAACAGATATCTACTACTTCGCAACAATTCATCCTGTTCCACCACCACCGAGATGGTGGCCTACCTGTACCACCACACCGAGAAGAAAGTTAAAAAACTTACTCTCTCCGCTACAATACCACGGCTGAGGTACATGTTTCGTCTTTCACTAGACTCAGAGTACCGACATGCACCTGTCTGTGCAAAAGACAGATCGGAAAGAAGCATGCATCACCGACCTCCCGCCGGATGGCGTATATATGTTTATGCGGCTTTTACGAACTCCTCCGTGTGAGAAGCAATAGCAGTGATGGATTGTGTTTTTTAGCAATTTATTCAAACTGTGCAACCTCTAACATGGAAAGGATATGATGGAGCGAAATTTGCATTCACTGTATGCATTTTAATTCATTCACACATGGAGTTACATATAGTTGTACGTTTGCTGAATGTGATTTCAGCACAACAGCATAATGTGGATATAACCACTGCTATTGCATCTCATACGGAGGAATCCGTAAAAGCCGCTTAAACATATATACGTTATTCGGCGGGAGGTCGGCGAAGCCGCGTTCAGTGATGCATGCTTTCTTTCGATCTGTCCTTTGGACAGAAAGGTGCATGTCGGTACTCTGATGAGTCTAGTGAGAGACGAAACATGTACCTCTGTTCTTTTCGGTGTGGTGGTACAGGTAGACCACCATCTCGATGGTGGTGGACAAGGATGAATTTTGTTTTTTAGCAATTTATTCAAACTGTGCAACCTCTAACTTCCTATGTCCTGTATCCCGCATTGTTGCCTGATATCTTCATTCCATATTCTGTCGTGTAGAGTTTTGCCTTGTATACTTCTTAATGTTTTCATTTCGACTGTTCTCATCATTTGTAAAGTTCTGCCTGTATCTGGTCTTGTTTCTGCCGCGTATGTTATGATGGGTCTTAGAGCCGTTTTATATATCTTAGTTTTGCTTTCGGTATTAAGGTATTTGTTCTTCCAGACAAATTCTTTTAGGCACCCTGAAATTCTCGCAGCTTTCGTCGTTTGCTCTCTTATTTCGTTAAAAAGGTTTCCATGGCTCCTTATTTCTGCTCCCAGATATTTGAAGTGATTTACTTGTTCGACAATTTTGGAATCGATTTCCAACTTGCACCGTCTTGGTTCTTTGGATGTTATTATGCTTTTGATCTTCTCGGTGTTGATGAGCATATTTAATTCTTTCGCTTTAGTGTTAAAAGAGTGCAGTAGTCTTTGGAGATTATCTTCAGAGTCTTTCATAAGAACAGCATCGTCCGCATAGCAGACGGTATTCCCATTTTATCTATTATTAGATTAAATATGAAGGGACTGAGCGAATCGCCCTGTCTAATTCCTGTGTTTACATATATGTCTTCCGTTGTTATATGTCCTACTCTGATTTTTGTTCTACACTGGATGTTAATATTGTATATTAGGTTAATTAGCCTATGGTTTAGACCTTTTGTTCTCATTATTTCTAAGATGTCCTTTAAGCATACTCTGTCAAAAGCCTTGGTCATATCGACCAAGCACATGTACGCAGGTTTATTGTATTCTAGCGATTTTTCAGTTATTTGTTTGACAATGAATATTAGGTCAATAGTGGATCTGTTCTTTCTGAAACCTTGTTGTTCTTCTCGTATACTTATGATTTTGGTGATTTCTTCCAGTAGAGTGTTTGTGAATGCTTTGAGAATGCTATCAAGCAGTGTTGTGCCTCGATAGTTTTCTGGGTGCGTTTTTTGTCTTTTTTTTAAAAATGGGCATTGTTACACAATTCTTCCATTCATTCGGTATTTTTTGTTCTTCTGTGATATTCTTGGATAGGGTTAATATTTCATTCCATAGCTATTTCCCTCCGTTTCTAAGCATCTCATTAGTGATCTCGTCTGGCCCAGGGCTTTTTCTATTCTTAAGGGACTTTAAGGTATTCGGGAATTGCAGTATGCAATTATCTCCGATAATTTCGCAATATGAAATTCTTCTTCCACAATAAAATCATCATAATCTGAGCACAGAGAATGTTTATTAAAGTTAGTAAGTGTAAGGTTTTTTTGTACATTCATATCTTAAATGATAACAACAACTGTATTAATATTTTCCGTATGTGGCCATGTTTAAAGCTAAAAGAAATTTATGCACTAAAAAACTCGACTGCTAGTCAATGAATCTAATAAAGGACATACTTGCTACAGGGTAATAAGTGAGATTAGGTTTTTATATTGGACTTCGGGTTTATTTTTTTTTGCACCTTGATGGTCTATAAAAATATTTTATATTTAGTTTTAGTTGTTTATTGTGTACTTATCGAGATATTCGGAAATATTTTCGACATCAGTATGTATTCTTTGTTACTAAAAGTCGTTTTATTTGCCGCTATGAATACGAACAAAGAGAGTTTTTTAAAGAACTCTTTTAGTGCGTTTTCGTTAAATTAAAAGAATCAGGACCACCATTACCTGATCTAAAAATTGAAAAACGAAATGAAAGTGGAGAGAAGTCTTACGTTTACACATTTACTGAAAAATTAGAGATATGATAAAAATAATTGGCTGTGCGGGCGATGTGAAGAGAAACAAACTGTTTTTTTGTATGTAATTTGAAAGCAACGAAACTTGGTAGAAAAAAGGCACCGATCACCTTGTTCATATATGAGATAAAATAACGGCTAATGGACTATCTAGACTTCACATGAATAATCAATCTATTTGGATTTTCTCTGCTTGGTAAGAAAAGCATAAAATACAGTTATATTCTTCTTACCGTAACTATAGGTAAGAGAACTATTGTTTTATATGTTTTATAATGACCCTTCATTTTGTCCCAGGTACTTATCTTACATGCCTAAATAATTACGAGCCGTCACTGCCCTTACCTCTAGTCTATTATAATATAATATATTGAATCTTTTAGGATAACCTGTACCACATCCAGCCCCAATTTTCAAAAGCCCAAAATTACCATTTTCTAGTAATAATAATAACCAGAATATTTGATTTAAATGTTACATAGGAAACGAAAAATAATTTTATTTAGTCATTTAACACGACGTCAGGATGTTTTTTAACCCTCGTATAAGAAACAACTTCATAATGAAACATACCTATTAATAATCGTACAAGAACATATTTTAAGGCAATGATGCCATAACTTTGGAGCAACATGTTTTTGGCTCAGACAGAGGCTTTACATAGATTTGTTTCTCGGCTATAGAACATAACCGATCCTTGTTCGGTAAAGAACCGAAATAAATTTACTATACATATATATTTTGAATAAAAACAGGGTGTACCAGAAAAAATATATCTATCTGATTTTAGCACATAATGTTTCTTAAATATTGTCATACCTGTAGCTTCAGCTATACAAAAGCAGAATAAAAATAGTGTTATTAATGTATTGTATAAAAAATTTGCTATAATTCATTACTTATCTTGATTCAGGCAGTCATATCTTAGTATTTTTGGTTTTAATCTTAAAGAAATATTTTGTAGTATTATTTATATAATTGTATTGATATTAAATAAAATTTTTATCAATTCAATTACATTTTTCCAAATTCCTTGTTCGACATACTTTTAATGATTATGCTATAGATAAATAATTTACCGATGACATTCACTTTTTGTTTCATAAGCCATTATATTCTAGAATCTATAATAAAATGCATATATTAGCAGCTGCATGTCGCGGCTTCGCCTGCACTCAAGACTCCTGGGGTTTTTGAGAAAGAAGTCCAATGAAATATTCTGAAACCAAAATTCTTACGTCCTCTTTCGCGCCTACGTTCCACTGAAAGACATCTTTGGTAAATCTTAAGTGGTTTAGTATCTGTCCATTAATAATAATACCCTTGGTTGACCAGTTTAGTGTTTTCAGGATTCCTGCAAAAGTTAAGGTAAATAGTGTTGGAAACAACGTGTTACCCTGGTGAATTTCTTTCTTAATTCGAAAGTTGTTGTTATATTTAGGTACTCTAATTATTGATTTGGCATGCTCGCAGATGTTTTTAATTAATATTTTGTACCTATAGTCTATTAGCGCAGTATCTAGTTCCTCCATTTTCCTCCAATGCTCAACAATCAAATGCTTTCTCATAATCTATGAGGGGCACGGGAAATCAGAGGGAAATATTGTTTTCAGTAGTTTTTCTATTAGAACCTGGACTATCAGAAGGTGGTTATTTGTACTAAATCTCTTTCGGAATGTCGCCTGTTTGACTTGCTGGTAGTCATCTAGCTTTTCACTTATTCTGTTAGTAACGATTTTAGTAAGAAGCTTGTAAATCTGAGACAATAAACTTATTGGACTGTAATTTTTCTAATAATGTTGCATCTCACTTTGTAATAAAATAATTACTGTCGAATTATTTCGGTTTACTGGTATTTTCCATTTTTCCAAATATAGTTGAAATAGGGTTTTCCGTTTTGGGATTATATTTTCTTTGCTTTCTTTGTCTTTTCTATAATATTAGAGTAATCTCCCAGTGCCTTGTTGTTCTTCATTAATTTTAGGGCTTCCAGGTTTTTATCTTCACTGATCTCCGGCATGTCCTTCGATCACTTTCGGTCTTTTTCCGATATTACTTGGTTTTTTGATGTATGAGCTCTACAATGCTTTATAAAAGTTTTCTGTTATCTTTAGTATTTCCTTTCTATTTCTAATCACGTTTCCTTCTATGTCACTTATACTTGCACTTTTCTTTTCCCCATGATTCTTTCTCATGCATCGTATTTTTCTTCAAACTTCTCTCTCTCTCTCTCTCTCTCTATATATATATATATATATATATATATATATATATATATATATATATATATATGTTAGGTCGTGGTCGAGTGGTAAGGGTTTTTAAAAAACACTTTATTTTGCAGTCACACGACTAACAATAATTTTATTTTATTTGGACTTTACACTTGAGATTTAACAATAACTTTCAGAGATTAAACTTTAAATTAAGATTTAAAATAACAATAGATTCTGATTGATTAACTTTACTACTCTTAGACTTGACTGACTGATTTCGCTGTGCTGACTGATTTCTGAATTCTGACTAATGAGCGCAGGGCGAGTGCAGGTATTTATAGTATTAGGTATTTTTCCCATAATGCATTAGTTTCTTTGTTTGTTTTCGAGGAATAGAAACAATAAGGCATTATTCATAGTCTAGACTTGTTGATGAAATATAATATTATTCTTTATTGTTTTGTTAATTCAGCGTCTAGGCTTGTTTATGATATTTGATACTTATTATTGTATTTTAGTAAATTCAGCGTCTGAGCTTGTTTATGATATTTGAAACTATTATTGCCTTTTTAGCAAATTCAGCATCTTTATTAAACACCTGCATCCGGTTGGATAAATAACATATTAGATTACAGTGTTTATTAACTAGACCTGCAAGGTCAGCAGTTACGTGATAAACAATAACTTAGAATATTTTAATAATATTGGGTAAATTTGGATATAACAACTCCCCCTCTTATTAAAAAGTTAGCTGCATTTTTTGCTGTAACTTTTTTAATTAGAGTTTACAATTTTAAACATAATTTTTATTAACATTTTTATTATCAGTAAATTCAAACATTTCGGTTTCTTCAATAGGTTCACTAATACGTAAACTCGGTCTTCTACGAGGTAGAATTTTTGAAAATTTCCCTCCTAATAAGGGTAATTGAGGCTTTGGAGGTGGCGGTGGAAGATTAGAAGATTCAATTCCTATCCTAATCATTTTCCTACGTTTTTTACATTTAAAGAATATGTAGACAAATATAATTGCTACTATTAAAGTTATAGAAACATAAGTGAACCAAGGAGTGTACTTTTTAATTAAAGGTTCATTAATTAAGTCATCAAGATCTTTGGAATATTGATCCAATTTGTGTTTTGCAATTTCTAGGTTTTCTAGATTTAAATCACTCATTTTTAGAGGTTTTAAATTTAAATTGTCCATAGTATTGTCTGGATAGTTTTGACAACAATTATAAGGTATTTTCATAACATTTGAATAGCTATAGTGCCATTCTGACATTTTTGACATTGTAGCTTGAACTTTAGTAGTTCTGATAAATGCAATGCATTCTGGTTGTAATGTCATAATTGTATTAGTATCGATAATTTTTGATACTGGATCAATATTTTTACATTTAATGGTAATCGGAGTTTGATCCGTTACAATTAATAACCATATATTATTACTTAAAAGTTGTACTTTATAATCTTGTGCGTACACTGAAATAGTTTGACAATTTTTAGGAATATTTAGTTGAGGAGTTTTTAATAACTGTGCTTCACATATTGCGTTAGAATCTATAGGATATGAATACAAATTTTTACAAAGTTTTATATTTAACATAACTTCTTTACAATTATTAATATTTGTTAATAGAATAAATTGATCTGAATCATCACTTTTCGCGATATATTTTTGAATAGTTGGCAAAATATAATGAAGTTTAGTTCGATTATCCTTTATAGGAATTGGATATAATTGATATATTGTATACATTTCTGGTTCTACCAGTGGTATATCTAGTACAAAAATTAATTTATCAATTGTTTGAAAAGCTGATAATTCGATAATATCTAAATACGTAGCTATTTTAGCTTCTCTGATTGATAGAGGTAAATTATTCTTTTGTAGATTCTGAGATATTATTTGTAAAGCAGCTATAAGGTCTTTTGGTGTAATAATCGATGTATGGGTTATTTTGAGTTTTGCAAATGTAATTGCATTTAATATATCATTTACTTCGTTTTCAATAAAAGAATATGATTCCATGAGGTGTTGACAAACTCCCATTATCTGTATCTTCAATTCTAAAAGTTCTAAGTTGTCATTTATTTTATGAATTTTATCATCTATTATTTTAATATCTTCGTTGAAAGTTTGTTCATCTATCTTAAACTTCTGAAGAGTTTCATTAAAGTTTTGGATTACCGATGTTGTAACCATGATTTATTTTTTCATCAGGTTTTCTAATTCATGTTCGTCTTTTTCAATTTTATTAATGCAGTTATTATAATATTCGCCGTCTGAAGCGTCTAAATTACTAGTTATGAACTTCCAAATACTTCCTGCAGCGTTAATTAAACCGCGTTTCTTTCGAGGGTTAATGGAAACATCTAGCTCTACTTCTTCAAATTTAGTTTCTAAATCTTTTGATATTTGTTTAAGTAGGCTTATATGTGTTAGCAAGTCGAAATTAAAAATTTTCATTTTATCAGTTTTTCTTGTTATAGTTGATAAGAGACTGTTTAAAATATTATTGTTATTATTATAAGTTTCTCGTTTTATTCGGTTGACTGCGTCAAGCATTGTTAAAGGGTTACCTGCTCTTATTATTTGTCCTAATCTTGGTTCTAGGCCTGTTAATAATGTGTTTAGACACATGTTGTCAATTAAAATTGTTTGAGCATTCTTTTGGTCTTGATTTAATGTTTGTTTTGTTATAGCAGAATACATTTTAGCATTGTGCGTTTGTAATCTAGCAGCAAAGGTTAACGGACTCTCATTTGTTAATTGATGCATACGTTGTAAGTCTTGAATTAGTGAGGTTAAATCACGAGGATCTCCAAAATGAACTGTTAATAATTGAGATATTTCGTTCCATGTATCAATATTTCTAGAATTAATCAATTGTGCCGCTTTTCCTTTCAATTGATTTTTAATTTTAATTGTTAGTAAACCTTGTTGGTCATCTGTACACATTTGATGAGCTTTATTACAAGCATTTAAAAAAATATTTAGAGAAATTTGATCACCATCGTATTCTGGTACAAGAGAGAAAATTTCTGACAATTTATATTGTTCAGCATTAGCGTTATTATTTGGATTTTGATTTGCCATTGCTTTTGTAAAGAAAATCAAATTTTTTAAGATGTTGTTTTGAGTTGGTTTGAGTTGTTGTGAGTCAGTTTGAGTTGTTGTGAGTCAGTTTGAGTTGTTGTGAGTCAGCAAACGAGTGAGTGAGTGAGCTTTATTTATTTATTTATTTGCCAAGTATTTGAATTTGAATTAATTTGATTTAAATTAAATTGATTTTAATTGTTTCGAGTTGATTCAGTGCAATTTATGAATGAATTACTTAAAACTAATAATTATTTACAATGAATGACTTACGCTAAGTTGAAGAATATCTTTGTGAAGTTCTTGAAGTTCCTTGAAGTTGATTGAAGCTTTGAGGGGTTGGGGGGTTGAACAACTGCTACGACGTGCCAGGGGTTTCACTTGGTGTTCCTAATCCACACGGGTTGTGGTAGCTGCGACGTGCCAGGGGTTTCACTTGGTGTTCCTAATCCACACGGCGTTGTGGCTAGCTCTTCGTGCCAGGGGTTTTACTTAGTATTCCTAATCCACACGGAGATTTGTTGCTTCCACTTCAGCTTCCACGCACAGTTGCTGATGAGGGGTTGAATCGTTGACACTAAGAGTTAGATCTTGCCCGCAGGCCACTTGTTCTACAAAGTGCCACGATTGGTTGCTTCTTTGTTTTTGTTTTTGTTTTGGGCTCTTTTTGTCCCTATTAGTGAGTTCTTTGACTCTTGAAGTGGGCTCGTTTTGTCCCTTGATTGTGAGTTCTTTTGACTCTCGATGTGGGCTCGTTTTGTCCCTTGATTGTGAGTTCTTTTGACTCTTGATGTGGGCTCGTTGTCCCTGATGAATATGAATTAATGATTTGCTTCTTGGAGCACTTGTTTTGATGAATGGCTTCTTGGAGCACTTGAATCTTGAATTTTATTTTTTTCTTTTGGAGCACTGGATTTTTTTGTTTTGCGAAGAATTAAAATTCACCGTGATTTTTCTTTTCACGTCAAAACATCCTACCGACTGCGCCAATTGTTAGGTCGTGGTCGAGTGGTAAGGGTTTTTAAAAAACACTTTATTTTGCAGTCACACGACTAACAATAATTTTATTTTATTTGGACTTTACACTTGAGATTTAACAATAACTTTCAGAGATTAAACTTTAAATTAAGATTTAAAATAACAATAGATTCTGATTGATTAACTTTACTACTCTTAGACTTGACTGACTGATTTCGCTGTGCTGACTGATTTCTGAATTCTGACTAATGAGCGCAGGGCGAGTGCAGGTATTTATAGTATTAGGTATTTTTCCCATAATGCATTAGTTTCTTTGTTTGTTTTCGAGGAATAGAAACAATAAGGCATTATTCATAGTCTAGACTTGTTGATGAAATATAATATTATTCTTTATTGTTTTGTTAATTCAGCGTCTAGGCTTGTTTATGATATTTGATACTAATTATTGTATTTTAGTAAATTCAGCGTCTGAGCTTGTTTATGATATTTGAAACTATTATTGCCTTTTTAGCAAATTCAGCATCTTTATTAAACACCTGCATCCGGTTGGATAAATAACATATTAGATTACAGTGTTTATTAACTAGACCTGCAAGGTCAGCAGTTACGTGATAAACAATAACTTAGAATATTTTAATAATATTGGGTAAATTTGGATATAACATATATATATATATATATATATATATATATATATATATATATATATATATATATATATATATATATATATATATATATATATATATATATATATATATATATATATATATGAAGTAGAACGCGAACAGTAAATGCAAACTTCGTTCCAACCATATCCTTTCTGTGAAAGCAGCATAAACTATATATATATATATATATATATATATATATATATATATATATATATATATATATATATATATATACGTTTATGCTGCTTTCACAGAAAGGATATGGTGCATTTGCATTATTTTAACCAGGTGGTTTTTTGATGTTCTTCGAACCATATAGGCTGGAAGGTCTGAGATTCCTTTAAAAATAATAATTTTTGAAACCCACTGATCTCTGACTTTCGCTCTCATACCATGTATAGAGTAGGGCATTTTAGGTCGATAAGGTAATAAAATTTTCACACTTTCTTCTTACTTCTGAAAGTTGTAAGATATCCCATTTGATTTTTCTTGCTTCATTCTCGATGTTGACTTGTTGTGCGTCAGGTAATATGGATCTACATTTGATGTGGCTACTAAGATCGAGCTTTTTCTTGTTTTTGTTGGCTGCCTGTCCCCCCAAAATCCTTGGAACAGACTGAACGCTCAGTGTAGGATTCTGTGCTTTGAGTATTACCTACCTGAGGTAGTTTTGTTTTAAAAGCTGACATATGTTTCCATGAATAAGGGGTATTTGGTTTTTAAATGCCACGTTGTCCTTGCGTGTTAGCGGGTTGTTGAGTCAGCCACCCACTCCGGGTATCGACGCTGTTGGCAGCCGCCCGTTCAAGTTCAAATTCAGGCTGCCGGAATGTGCTTTTATATTTTTTCTAAAACCATGAATTGCCACTTGTGCTGAATCTCCCGAAGCAAAATATCTCTTCTACGTCATCTCTGACATTATGGTCTTTATCCGGAACCCCGAACACGGGTCCCTGACATGGTGTTATGAGTAAAGGACAGCTGAACCCTGGATACCAAATAGATACACAAAGTAATCAATTTCTCAATTATAGCTTCTTGTGTCGAATGCTTCCCAAAAGCGCTTTTCATGTGCATATAGGTTCGTATTTATTCAAATCTCTTCTTAGAAATATATTCACGTTGGCTTTTCTAATTTGCGGTAAATCATTTTTGACCGACGAAAAAAGAATTAATCAAGAACAATAATATTGGTACTTTTATTATGGTTTTGTATTGCGGTTCTTAGAAGTTCTAGAATCAACTCTTGTCTTAGTTTTACAAGACAATACAAAACCAAAAGAATCTTAGAAATCGGTGAGCACTAGACCAACAAACTATTTAGCCTAAGAGCCACACTGACTCCTCCACTAAGTCTCAAGGACGAAGATCTAGCTAGCTCAGCCTGCACAAATTTTCATATTAGAACCAGCCGGTGAGTGAGGGCGTGAAAGTGGACTCCGCTCCGTCGCCAATTCCAGTTGGTACTTGTGAGTCTTCCTTATCTATTTGAAAACACATTCTCCAAAATGAAATATAAAAAAAATGTTTACAGATCCAAATGATGATCATTTGAATACGCTGCTCATAATGTTCACTAGTAAACTTGATCCACAACTGCGAACAATTGTCAGTGGAAAATTACAGCAACACAAATTTCATTAAACATAATTATAGTGCTCAGTTTCATTATTTGAAGTACCTATTCATGTCACTTATTATTAGTTTTTAAGATAAATCTCATTATAATTAATTACAATTGAAATGTTTAGTTTCATTATGTATGTCAGTTATTGTGTTTCTTAATTGGTCATTACATAAAAACATCTGATTATTATTTTGTATGATTTACTTACATTGCAGGTTTAGTAATGTAATCAAAATAAACTGTAGCGGGCTGCATTAATGATTCTCGTGAACCGGTGTTGGTTCCCTGCTGTAGTTTGGAGACTCCTGCACAGACATACCCCTTATTGTATTTATTTGACGAGAAATCAAAAACTTGAAAGGGCAAGAGTTTTATATTTTGTTATTACAAAAAACAAGTGCGTATGTTGACATTTAACACATATAGACATGCTATGTTCTAACTAATTCTTTGCAATTAGAGTAAGGTAACTTTATTATGCATAAATGCCCTAAACTTCTTATTTAAAGATCGTAAATTTCATGGACAGGTTGTCTTCTTGGTACAGGTATAAGTAAGCCGGGATAAACCTTAAAAAGAATAGTTTTCATAATTGAACGCGGAACTAATTTTATAAAGATGTTTTTTATAGAGGTATAGAATTTTTATATGGAATAAAACAAAGATGAATTTTTTAAATTGACATGAAATTTGCTTTATTCGAAAGATAACCTTCTGGCATTATAATTTAAATATGACTTCTGGCATATGACCGCCACGGCTGGCTCGGACGTAGTCTAATCTGGAGGTCCAATTTTCGATGAGTTTTTCCAACATTTGTGGCCGTATATCGGCAATAACGCGGCGAATGTTGTCCTCCAAGTGATCAATGGTTTCGGGCTTATCGGCGTAGACTAGCGACTTCACATATCCCCACAGAAAATAGTCTAGCGGCGTTAAGTCGCACGACCTTGGAGGCCAATTCACGGGTCCGAAATGTGAAACTATGCGGTTACTAAACGTTTCCTTCAATAAATCAATTGTGGCACGAGCTGTGTGACATGTTGCGCCGTCTTGTTGAAACCACAGCTCCTGCACATCATGGTTGTTCAATTGATGAACGAAAAAGTCAGTAATCATGGCTCTATAGCGGTCACCATGGACTGTAACGTTCTGACCAGCATCGTTTTTAAAGAAGTACGGACCAATGATTCCACCAGCCCATAAAGCACATCAAACAATCAGTTTTTCTGGATGTAACGATGTCTCAACATACACTTGAGGATTATCATCACTCCAAATATGGCAGTTTTGTTTATCAGTTTTTCTGGATGTAACGATGTCTCAACATACACTTGAGGATTATCATCACTCCAAATATGGCAGTTTTGTTTATTGACGTATCCATTCAAACAAAAGTGAGCTTCATCGCTAAACAAAATTCGCTTATGAAAATCGGGATCAACGGCAATCTTGTTTTGGGCCCATTCACCAAATCTACGCCTTATAGGTGATCGTGTGACTTCAATTCTTGCACGAGTTGGATTTTGTAAGCACGCAAACCAATATCTTTCCGCAAAATCTTCCATAAAGTGAATGGACACATATCCAATTTCTGTGCACGATGGCGGATAGACTGATTCGGATCTTCCTCTACGCTACGCTCTACAGCAGCAATGACTTCTTCTGTACGCACTGTACGACGTCTCTGAGGATGCGTATTATCATTTAGAGTAAACGTGGTGCGTTCCATAGTTAAACGAATTAATTGCTCTGATGGACGATTATGTTGACCGTAAAATGGACGTAGTGCGCGATACGTATTTCGAACAGAACCATGATTTTCAAAATAAATTTGCACAATTTGGAAGCGTTGTTCAGGCGTCAGTCTATTCATGTTGAAATGCCAAACCAAATTAAACTTAAATCACTTGACAGCTGACAAAATGGCGCCAGTTAAAAAAGTGTTGCCAACTTAAAGTTCTAAACCTCTATAAAAAAACACCCTTTAGTATTCATATGTAGTACTATGGTCGATAAATTTTGGAGTATATTGTTATTTTCGTCATCAGTTTTATTTATTTCGATACTGCCATAAATTTTCGCCACAATCGTCATTCTAAAAATATTTGGTAAGTTCGTAATTAGTTTTCTAATTATTTTGTTCAGAAAAGAAGACCTATTTTCTCTTGAAAGACCAACTACTCAGAGGTGGAATCAAACCCAAAAAAAGGTTATCATATACAGAATCACACACACACGTATACACTTGCAGACTGACAAGTTTTTCGTTGTCCGTCATTAAATTTGGGGAAAAAAGTGATAACTATAAACTTCGCTCTACCATTTTTTGAAGAGGAAGAAAATGATTAAGTAAATTGCCTCAATAACAACCTAACATCATATATAAAAAATACAACTACTGACGGGAAACCGAGTTTTGCTTTCAATGACTTATATTATCATTTGCACATTATGACAATTGACAGCTAATCACAATCTGGTATTGTCCAGAGAAAAACTACGTTTAGTCGCAAAGATTCTCACAGAACATTGTCAGCTAAGAAATCACTTATATAATATGAAAATATGTGACACTCCATATATTGGTGTTATGAAACAGAACATGAGACAGTAGAGTAAGTTCTGTATAACTGCTCCGCTTTTTCACTAAAAAGAGGATCCGGGTTAGGCAAGCAATGACCCACTTTGGCTAACATAAGGGCAATGCTAAGTCCTTTTTGGAAGGCATCTTTACGTCATCATAATTAGGACTATTAACGGGACTTAAAAAATCCATATTTTCTCCAAAACTTTACCTACCAATTTGACATCCAAGTCGGGTTTTTTAAATTCACTTTATCAGTCACATTGACCTTAACAGAGCATTACTGAAGCATGTTGTTCTATTTTTATTACAAATCTTAAAAATTTCATAATATGCACATTATAAATTTAATGAAATCATTTAAAAAAAAACATTTTTGAAGATCTATGCGCGACAAAAAATAGTACAAATATGAATCCAATAATACCCCCTAAGGCTTCGGCGAAAACTATAAAGAATTATCAGACAAAAGTCGTAATTATCAAGGTAGATTCTGATTGTGACAAATAGACGTCACAAGGCAGTCCATGGGATATCACCATTTTGATCTACTAATCTAAAATATGACCAAAAATAGAAACGCCATCTTGCTACCTAAGTTAGAGGATGGCAATGACGCAATGGTTCCAAAAATAATAAAATAAGTTTTAATATTCTAATCTATTATTTATATCTAGTTTTTAAAATTTTTGTCAAACTTTTTATTTGAAAGAGTCTCCTTACCGTAGTTATTTAATTAGGTGACAAAAAATGTCTTATTATGTTCAGTAATTGTGTACTTCCAGAACAATCCACAAGCACCAAATTTTAAGAATTGTCCCTCCCAGAATCTCTTTCTGGATATGCTAATGGGTTAGCGATTCAGTTAAACATAAAATAATTTTAAATATAAGATACTCCACGATGCATAGACTTCCTTGCCCTTGATGAACCGTGCAAATTTGATACATTTCTTTCATTTTTTAAAATGAAAATGATCCTATTTTGGTTCGGCATATGTCATGATTTTTTTTCTTTTAATGTTAATCTTAAATATATTGTAAGACAAAAATTTTCTATAAATTCCTGTGTGTTTCAAATATTTTTAATATTATTTGCTAGTTACTTTCTAAAGCAATCCCTAAAATATACTTTGTGAAAGTATCAGCGATCTCATCAAAAAATTTGTCTTTTGCATTATTAAAGGGAGGCATCAAAATTTTTACATAACAATAATATAAATTTTAATATTTAGAAACAATATAAAGTCTACTACTACTTCGATATTACCACGCAATAGTTAAAAGCAGATACACAGGTTCCAGTCTATATTTACGATCAAACGTATCGAGATTTTATTCCTGTTGACCTAGAAAATAATCAATAGCTAAAACTCTTTGACCTTGATTTATACTTCGAACAGGCTTTTAGATACGAGTTTTCTTTAATATTTTATATAAGTGGACGTGGACATGTGTGTAATACATGGTTACTAAACAACCTACATTCTTTAGGAAAAAAAATATACCTATATTTTCGCTTAACAACAACAATAATCACTAGACAACAAATTTATATTTGGTTCAATTACATATAAAATAATTTTATCTAAAACAGTTTTTAGCCGCTTTCTGTTTCGAAAAGTAATAATAACTAACAGCAACAATTTTATGTTTTCGAGTCATTTTTGCTATTTAATGGCCGGTTATATATTTAATGATGACATCAGCGAATTAAGAAAGATTACCAAACTCACCTTAATGCACATAAATAATACTATTTATAACCTATTAACACTGATAATGTCAAATTTTTGCATGATATAGTGCATCATAACCTCATAAGGATGGCATTGATACCGTTCATAGTTTAGCGATCGAATTTGATTATTCAGAATACTGATTGGTCTGTGAGGGGTTACGAAATATGATAAGATAATTAACCTTTTAGCTGATGTGACACTACACCAGATTAAAAAAAGAACTATAATTTAACCGGTCGCTAGTTACAAGCTATTCTGATCAGTGAATAATTAACTGGCAATAATCACCAATGCATCTTCTAATAAACTAAGCTAACTTAGCACAATTCATGTTAAACCTTCCTCATAAATTTGTTGAAATAAGTCACCAGATGGGATTTTAACCGGCGCCGGTGGTTACTAACTGAGAAGAATAACTCGCATCGTCCAATCATCCGTGACTCATTGTCAACTATCGAAAAATGAGTCTTTGGGTAATGAAAAATATAATGCGGAGTAAAAACAAATAAGTATTTATTTCTACAAAAGAGAATTAATGTATACATATATATGTACACTGATGGACGAAAATCTCGAATAATTTTCTTATCACTATTCATTTCATCATCATCATTATTATCCAGCCTCTAGCATTCACTGTTGGCTATATGCCTCCCTCAATCTCTTCCAATTATAGCAGTCTTAAATTGATTGAATCCAAATGCTTGGTACCCGCTCCATCAAGTTTTTCCCAATTTCTGTAAGCTCCTTGTCGTAGTCGTCATTCTATAAGGTGTTTCGTCTACCTGTTGTCGTCCATTACTGCCACATGATCAGTCCAATTCCATTTTAATTGTGTTATAATGCGCACCACATCTGTAACTTTTATTCTTTGTCTAATAACATTAGTAGGGATTCTAACTCGGAGAGTTATGTCCAACAAACCCATCTCCACTGCCCGTTGCGGTATCTGAGTTTTGTTATTTGGCTTTTAATCAATGTCAGCATCTTGGCACGATATGTGAACACAGGTAGCACGCACTGGTCAAGAACTTGGGGTGGGTATCCTAGATTTAAAAATAAGTTTTGGCTTACGAAACGCAGTCCGTGTCAAATCCATTTTTTGACGAAGTTCAGGGGTTTGATTATTCCCTATTTTAATATTATGTCCTTATATCATTGAAACTTCAGTTAGTTCCTTCGAGAATATGGAGTCGTATTATTTGTCTCGCTCCGAACGTTCCGATAATTTCGAAGCAGGCACCGGCCAATCGCGGTTAGGAGCGAGAAAAGTAGCACGACCCCATATGCGCTTTTTCTCTCTCTGTCTTTGCCCTATAACTTGAGAAGAGTATTGCATGCAACCTGCAGTATTGTAAAGTAGAAGGTTATTTACGTCAGACTTGATATGTCTGAAATTTTCACTATTTTTAAAATTTTAGAGTTGGTACATTTCAAATTTTGATGTTAAATGTTTGGTTAATATCTTCAAAATTAATTCAAACAAATAATAGAGAGGGCTTACAGGTGTATAATTCACTAAACTAGCTGTGTCTCCTTTTGTGGTATTAAAAGATCAAGGCTTTATTCCAAGTTGTTTGTATCCTGCCTTCTATCAAAAATTTACTGAATAGTGTTAGGGAATACATAATTACACTTTCATCATCTCCAGATATGTTAATTTTTTCACGTGCCACTAATATCTCATCTTTGGTAATATTAGGGATATCTTTTGACCTTTTATTTCTTCAGGAATTTGTAGTTGTTCTTGAAGGTCATCATTATAGCATATATATAGTTGTTGGTAAAATTGATAAAAAGTTATTCTTTACTTGGGGCTTCTTCTCCATGAGAATTTTTCTTTCCCAAGCTCAGTTATTGTTTTAATCCTAAGACTTTTGTTTTTGTCTATCACTCATTTTATCTTATTTTCATTATATTTTATTACGTCTTTTCGAATTGTCTTATTGAAATTTCTCTACCTTGGGTATTTTTGTTTTGTATATTTCTTCTCTGGTTCAATAGATTTTTTGCAGTATTAGTCAAATTATCTACTTTTATTTTACCTTTCTTTAACAGATTTACCAGTCTTCCATTGAGTTCATCTATCTTCAGATTTTCCTTCATTATTCTTCTGCAGTCTTCTGTAGGTTTTTTCATGCCTTTATAGTGATTTTCGTTTTTACGAGTTTTGTTCTTTACTTTTTCACATTCATCCCTGCTTTACGTTTTACTACCGTAAGGTCGCTTCCAATGGAAACTATATTTAATCCGTCTACGTTATGAGCTATTCTTGTTTTATTTGTCATAATGAAGTTTATTTTATTTTTTGTTTAACCATCAGTATTTTGCCTCTTCTATTTTTATTGGGATTCTTTTTGAAAAATGTTTTCATGGCATATTTTTGTAAAAACTCAAGCCTTTTTCGTTTCTCTGACTGTAAATATAGCTTCCGATCGATGGGATATCACTATTGCCTAAATATAAACTTAGATTAACTTCGTAAACTTATATATGTATATGCAGACGTTATATATCTATCAGGAGGATGTAAGCATTTGTTTTTAAAAAGCTGACCTAGTTCATAATAATGGCGTTTGTTTTCTTTCGTGTGTCTTATCGTAAACAATCCTTACACAGACACTAAAGGCGAATTAATATTCAATGTTTTGAGTGAATACTTTATTAAATACAATATCAGCAGCAACACAAGGAGCGCCTGCCATAGTAGGGCGTTACCGTGGTTTTATAAACCAATTAAAACAAAACGTACCTGGGGTGTTTGCAATTCACTGCATCATCTATTGACAACATTTAGTCTCTTCAATTCACCATAATGCCATTTGGGGTAATGTTCACTACTTAAATGTCCTTTCCACAGGCTTTCAAATCAGATTTGAGGGTGTTTTGATCATATAAATACCACAGTGGATTATAAACATGTATAGTGACGTTGATGAATATTACAAGAAGAACTGATCAGTGTAAGTACATACTAACGAATCACTTAAGGTACAATTTAGAAAAGGAAATTAGTAATTTCTGCTTCAGAGAGACCTACCTGCTATTTACCCTGCGTAGCTTTTCCATCTTCATACCTAGTAAAAAGGGGTTTCAGTAGAGTTATGAATCTTCTTACAAAAAAGCAACTAGGTTGGAAAATATAGGTCAAAGAGATTTAAGATTGAATCTGACTAATTGAAGCCAAATGTAGAAAACTTACCATCAAAACACCAGGCTCATCCCTACCATTAAAAGTATTTTATAACTGTGTATATTGTATATCTAATTTATGTAATAATTTTACAAGATTTTATTTCATGTTATATTAATTAATAAAGATATGAGCTGTAACTCAAACATTTTCCAATCTACAGCATGCTCCCTACCAAATTGTGAAGCCTTGTTCTTGTGATAAAACACACAATGCGCGATGCGTGTTTCCTGGCACCGTTTATGATATTTTATGAAAAACGTCAACAGTGTCTGTTGCGAAGTAGTAGAGATCTGTTGGACTTTAATTGTCTTTATTTTTTTTTGTTGAATATCACGACGTTTCGGCTAGCAGTTCTATATCTCTAGCCGTTTTCAAGTGAAACTAAATAAATCCCTTAACTACATGACTATTTATACTAAAAGTAAATGCAGTGGAGTGTAACTGAGATGGGTGCAGTCATGCCTACTATGGCAAAATCACATTTTTTATGCTGCATTTAGTTTTAGTTTACAATTATTAAGAAGTGGTTTCCACACTTCTCTTATATCTAAAGATGGTTTACTAAAACAACTCGGGTTCTGATGTATAACGGCGGCTTCTTTGAATTTCCGTTTTCTCCAATGTTGTTCTCGGTGAAGTATTTTAGCTTCAGACTATTTTATGTGGTGTCCATGAGTCCAGACATGGTTGGTGGCATCAGATTTTTCTGTTTCTCCTCGAGATGTGCATTTTTGGTGTTCTTTGATCCTTACGTCAAGAGGTCTCTTTGTTTCGCCAACGTAGGAATTGCCACATTCACATGGTATCTGATATACACAGTTCTTCATGTCCCTTTGAGTTGTTGGTTTGACCCTAATGAGCCGACTTCTCAGAGAGTTATTTGAATTGAAAACAACATTGATCTTACATCGTTTTCCTATCCTTCTAACTTTTTCTGAAATGCCTTTAACATAGGGGATGTTCAATACTTTTTTTTTCATTCTTCATTCGTTGTCGATATTGTCCTATTTCTTCGTTGTTCTTGAAATTTATCCACTAGATATACTGGGCATCCGTTGGCTGTCAGATCATTTTTAATGTAATCTATCTCTTTCATCAAGTTCTCGTTTGAGTTGCAGAGAGTTAAGGCTCTATCTACGAGATTTCTTATAATTCCTTGTTTGGTGTTGTTGGAGTGATTAGATGAATAATTAAGGTATTATCCTGTGTGCGTGGCTATTCTGTAAACCAAAGTTCGAATTTGTCTGCCCTTTCTTTCAACCAAGACATCTGAGAATGGTAATTTATTTTCTACTTCTTTCTCCATAGTGAGTTTAATAGTTGAGCTGATATTGTTGAGATGAAAAAGGAGGTTTCGAAGTTCTTCGTCGTTTCTACTCCAAATAATGAAAGTATCGTCTACGTATTTGAGCAATAACTTTGATTTCTTAGTTGTGGATTCAATTGCAAACGTCTCGAACCATTCCATGGAAATATTTGCGACCACCGGTGAGAGGGAAGATCCCATCGGCAATCCATCATCCTGGATGTAGAATTTTTTCTTTTCTTGAAAATAGGAATTAGTCAAACAACTTTCCAACAAGTTCATATTGGCGTGGGGTGGTAAAGATGTTCTTTCTGCTAAGGTCTGGTCTTTTTCAAGTTTCTTTCTTATAATTTTTAATGACTCCTTAACTGGAACGTTGGTGTATAGGCTTTCCACGTCAAAACTAATAAAATGGTCTTCCGATTGTACTTCTAACTAACTGAAACTAAATGCATCATAAAAAATGTGATTTTGCCATAGCGGGCATGACTACAGCCATCTCAGTCACACTCCACTGCATTTACATTTAGTATAAATAGTCATGTAGCTAAGGGATTTATTTAGTTTCACTTGAAAATGGCTAGAGATAACTACTAGCCGAAACGTCGTGATATTCAACAAAAAAAATAAAGACAATGAAAGTTCAACAGATATCTACTACTTCGCAAGAAAAATCGTTGTCTATGACCTTCAAACAAACAACAGTGTCTGTTGTTATGTTGATATTTTTCACAACATTCTCGACATGCAACGTTGCATGTTTGATCACCATCTTAAAACCTCAGCGTCCCAAAACAGGTTTAAATCGATAATATTGTAAAAATTCGACATTAGGTAGACATGGGGGGATCTACGGAAAACAGAACATATTGGTCATTGGCCTATGGGACAAATCAGTTAGGGAGTCTCTGATTTAAAACAAAAATATATCGCGAGTTAGACACCGTAATATTGTTGAACCAGTACCAATTTTATCTCTAAAGGGTGTATATAGACAAAACTAAATCACTCCATGTCACGTAAAGTATTAAATGTTTTAAGAGGTATAAGACTGGAAGTTTCGTATAAAGATCCGATAAAGGGTGCAGAAGATATATAATGGCTGTTGATAATTATTTTTCTAGTACAAAATTTTATACAAAATAGCTGATTGATATCTAGATATGTTAAAAATAAATAAATATATGGTAAATTATTGTAAGTTTGCGAACCGTTAGGCGAATATTAAAAAAGTTGACTTAAAGCCAAAACGGTTTATCAAAGTTTCACTTCCTTAGAAAATTCGCAGTATTGGCCAGTTAAAATTTACCACAACACAAGTTTAGTGGAATTTCGAAAGTTAGAACTCCACTCTACTTATGGATGAGGCCAGAATTTCACTATGGACACTAGATGCACGAAACCATGTACAGCTGGCGAATGATATGTCAGTTGCAATCTCATACAAAGCACTCGTTTTAGAGTGGGCGGTTTCAGGTAGGTATTAGCTGGAAGAACGTACCAAACTTACGGAAGTGACTTTTATATTGAATACATCTTGCAAGGTTATGTTTTGCCAAATGTCGTGCAATTAGATTTGAAAGATTATTATTAATGCACTGGTATATTGACAAATTATCTACATGTAGCCGAGATTCACAAATTAGAATAGTCATCATATAGTTTAAATTCAATAGAGCAAAAGAAGTCCAGTTTCAAGTATAATAGAGGCATTTCTGTTTGCAACGCTATATGAATAGAACCAAAGATTATTATAGCTATAGCGTTAGCTATAATAATCTTTGATAGAACGCGTTTCCTTAGAAATAAATTCAAACTCTACTTAGTAGAATGCTGAGAAGGATGCAAGCAGTAATTCTTTCAAGGGGAAAATACAAGTACTCTACCCATGATCTTCTTTTAATTAAAAGACTAGTATTTACTATCAACACGACATTTAGGTTTAAAGTAAATATTCTTAATATTCATAACATTTGTTGTTGATTATAACTGAGTTCTATGCATATTGTATCTATAGCCGTGGGGTAAGAATATTTCGTAAGTAGTAAGTAATACTTACCACACTATTGTTACTCCTGTAGATAGAAAAGCTACCATTTCAATTTCTATTTGACCGGTTAGTGCATTTTCAAATAAAAGCAAGGCATAATATTTGCTTAAGTTTTAATTATTCACAAAAATGTACAGTGCAAATATTGGTTCAAGGTTTTCGATTGTTTTACACTTTGGCTCGTTGTTTAATTTACAAAAGAGTGAGACCAGTAAGTTCTGTTAAACAAATACCATTAAAGAATTTGTGGGACATTAAAATATATTACGTCCTCGA
The DNA here is from genome assembly GCA_034092305.1 of Diaprepes abbreviatus. Classification (NCBI taxonomy): domain Eukaryota; kingdom Metazoa; phylum Arthropoda; class Insecta; order Coleoptera; family Curculionidae; genus Diaprepes; species Diaprepes abbreviatus. The sequence goes on along the minus strand of JASJET010000028.1, from coordinate 27,932,483 downwards.
TATTTTTACTTCTATTTTACTACTTAATACATAAAAGTTTATAAATTATATATATTTTTAGTTTTTTTTTAGTATAATACCACACTTCTGACTAAATATTTGTGTTAAAAATAGTGGTTTACACCAGTGGCGGCTTTTTCTTAGATTTGCAGATTTGCGCAATTCCCAAACAAATTATAAATTAAAATAAAACGTACTAATAAATATATATACAAATATTTTTCTTAAATTTTTCCTTATAATTTAATGATTAAATTTAAATGAATTTTTGACCTAGATTATACGCGAACAGCAGTTAATTATTAACATAATTTAACTTACTTTGCCTAAATGTCATTAATAATTTGTCTGTATTACAATATTTTGCCTGGAAATGTTATTGCTTTGCTGATTTGTAGTTTTAATGCAATCCAAGCTAACCCATTGGAGCGTATATGGAGTTGTCTATCTAAGACGTGGAGATTAATTCCGTTGCAAGTCGACTTGTAAAGCTGTGTTTAGTTTGCCCGCAGCGTTGCCATATCTCGGTCAGTTGAGCGAGATCTCGCTCTTTGCCTTCATTATTTACTCTCTCGCTACTCTTTGTTAAATCTCGCTCATTTTAATACTTTTGTCACTGCCACACAAACATTACAGTTGGTGCAGTGCATGAGTTTCTTCAAGTGTTTTTCACATACTACTCACATAGCTTAAATAGTCAACCTTCATAAATTCTGTAAGCATAGTACCACTAATTTAGTGAAGAGCTTGGCTATTTTGGTATACGTGGCATTACCTCTAATATTTATGTGGTTGCCTATATCCTATACAAATACAAAAGGAGTTGAGGATTTTTCCTCAAGATTTTATGAAAGATCTTAATTTCTAATTAACATAAAAAAATGTTGAATGATCGATTGATTTATTTCAAGTTTTCAAGCATATACTGCTCGAAGCAATGTTGAATGCTCCGCGCATATTAATAGTAGAACGAAAGAGAAAGCAAATGGCAGTACATGCTATCTCTCTCACTCACAATTTAGTGTTGATTCTCTCCTTATCACCATACGTTCGGAGCGAGAGAGATAGCATATACTGCTATTTGCATTCTCTTTTTCTACCATGTAACTCGAGAAAAGTTCTGAATGCAGTTGCCAGTAGTATAGGCTCGAAGTTTCAACCAAAAAATTGTCTTTAATTAAAATTGTGTGCGTTTCTGTGGAGCTTTCGAGCTCGCGTTACCAGGATAAGATGAGTCTACGTCTTCCTCTAATCCTGGGATTTTTTAAGGTTTAATTCATTTTAGTGCTGAGTTATACGGTGCTCTAAAAAATAACATTTCGAAAAAGCATCGGTGTTTAGAGGTACGTTGAAAATAAAAATTTCTGATATAATATTCGTCATTCGTAAAGGAAAATATTAAAGATATAATTTGTCCGTTTTTTTCAATATGTGCTATTTCGATTTTCAAAATATGCGAATTTTTCAAAATGGGAAAAATTGCACTTTTTTAAGTAAGCGGCAAACAAATGTAAACCCAGGTATGGTTTTTGGCATTTTGCGCATTTATTTTTGTATATCAGAAAATAAATTTCCGAGGAAAAATCTTGATCGGTCACATAGTTTTTACACAAGTAGTTAATCCAGACCAATCAACAAATGTTCCATTAATGTTTAATAATAATTTCATTAGGGCATTGCGTTGGATTTTTTTTTTATTTAATAATTAGACAAGCCTAAAAAATTTTTTGCATACCTTCTCCTTTGGTTAACTTTGCGAATATTGAGCAAAATTTTATTAAATGAAAGTTCTCGAAAAGACGTTTAATGGAAGGATTTGCCTCGATCCGAATAATATATTACCAAATATTACACTTTAAAGCCAAGTTATACGGTAAGCCTTAAAAATTGGAAATTCAAAATCCCGCCGCGCTGTAAAAAATGCATTATCTTGACTTCTATCCAAACGATTTGGATGTTTTTTTTAAAGTGGTATGCCGTCAATCAAGGAGAACAAATTTTTATCTTCAAACGTCCAGTAGCATTAAGATTTTTTGCAACATAGCTTGATTACGTGTGATATCTCAGAAGGTAGACCGACTATATCAAACGCGTAGCAGATACCGATCGAGATACAGGGAGCCCAAAATATAGTCGAATGGGTAGACGTACAATGGACCTAGATAGATGGATGACAATTTAGAGTAGGCACACTCTATATAATGATGATGATGATGATCTTATAAGGTACAAGGACAGAAGAATGAAAAGACCCAACGTCTTTTGGATCATCTCCCATGATACATCAGCAGTTAGGGCTGTTAGTAAAATTATTCTATTTTTAATGTGTGGATATTTTGTTACCACGTCTGTCCAGTAAAAGTTTTGCAATCGATTTTAAACTAACTTCCAGCTGATCCAGAGACTTGGAAATTTAAATATAGCTCAAACCTAGATGACAACGCAATATTATGTTCTTGGAGCAGACCTTGAACGAATATTTCAAGGTCACTATGGCCCATTCAGTTAATTTATTTTTGCAAAGACTCTCATTATTGGGAACACAGTATAATTTTCCTTAAGTATTTCCTAGGGGTTCATTGAAGAAAAGCATTTCATAAAGTACAGCTATAATTAACTTTATTTTTCTAGTTTGACCATTATTCCTTATTTCACTACACTATGCTTAGGTATTTTCTTATCGATGTTGAACTTATTGCAACCTTTTTTTATTAAAATATATCTCGTTTTTTCCCTACCATTCATATTTACATTTAAGTGGAATTGTATGTATGTTGGGTTGCAAGAAATTTATATTAATGTATTAATACGTTTTTCTTTAATTTAAAAATAACTATTGGGATACTTATTTTACCTATTTTTGTTTTGAGTAGAAAATGCTAATGATGAACCAGTTGGCATAAGAAACAAATCTATTTTAGCCAACTGTTGTTGCCCAGGGTCAGTCTTTTTGAGCAGTCACTTCTTTCACACGTGGCGATTGATCGTGCCTAACGGAAGCCGATTAGTGCTCAAGCTGGGCTACGGTTATAAATTTTGCCTTAATTTTCACTTTTTCCAGAAATGAGTTGCGCACTTTTTTAATCAAATATATTTATTAACTTATATTATTTTGCCACACAAATTTCATAAATCATTCTCAACTCTTAACAAATTAATGTGATTCGCTATCTTTTAGTAGTTAAATTAATTGAACTATATTAAATAAACATTTGCATTTCACGACGATAATATTAAAGCTAACAGTATAACCTCTCGTCTTGACTTCGATAATCTATTACAGACGAATGTAGCCGAAATTACGTCACGATTCACAAGAATACGTAGCTAAATAAAAAAAAGTGTGGAAAAGGTTAGTATAGCTTAAATAGTTTACGGAGATATAGTTTAAATAACTGACAAAAAAAAATAGGAAATAATGACTTATTTTTAAAAATATTGACGTCAGTCAAATCTGCAGTACTTTTGGTTTTTACGCTGATATCAATTTTGACGTAGTTTAAAATTATCGATTTTTAAATACTTTTTAGATGAGGAAAAGATGTTAAGTATCCAGATATGAGGTAACTTAGTCAAGCGGTTGGACGGTAGGAACCAATTAACGTAGCAAGAAGTGATTGATTGTGAAAATTTTGTGCTCAGTGATAATAGCAGGGTTTGTAAGCGTAATCTAAATATGTTGTTCCAGAAGTGTAATAGGTAAAAATGATTTTATCTGGCAGATATCCCTACAGGACTCCATAACGGGTGAGAGTATCTCTTTTAAATTAAATATATCAATATTAAATGATCATAGCGTACCAGAACCAACAGGGAGGAACAAAAATTCAAAAATAGAAAATTTAGAAAAACAAAAACTAGTCTCGTACTTCATTCCTAAGATTCGCATAGAAATTTTCTCGTGTGCTTTTTTGATTGGACGCACCATATTCGAGGAAAAAAATTAATAATAATATGAAGTTTGTCACAATGAATTTTGTATAGAAATTATGGCCTTTTGATTAGGAGCGCCATTTTCGAGGCAAACATTGTTAATTATTTCTTAATATTTACAAAAGTCATATTTTCATTATCTTTTTTCCTCGAAAATTGTGCATTCAATCAAAAAAGCACAAGAGTTTTTATTTAGAATTCTACATAGAAAATATAAAGAAAATTATTTAACAAAATTTTCTTCGACATACTATCACTTGCAAGGCAGCATTTTCGAGATTCTTGCATGCATGAGAGATTTAAGATGTTTTGATAATTCAACTCAAGGATGAATCGAAGGTCACCTTCGGTGAGTCTCCTTCGAGCTCTACTACTTTTGTGTAAGTCAAAATTCCTGACCCTTATCTGCCGAAGAATTTTCGTATTTAAATTCACATGGCCTACTTTACGGAACATATATATATATATATATATATATATATATATATATATATATATATATATATATATATTTATGTGTGTGTAAATATTACAATGATGACTTTATAGAACGACAGCAGTTCTTCTATGTAAAATTTGCAGTTTAGACATTAAAAATACATTTTGAACTTCTAAAACAAAACTAAAAGTATCCTGGTCCGATTCAGGCAAATTTACTATATCGTTTAGTCATAATTTTTAAGGTTTTTTATTTATTTTTAGTACCTTTTGCGAGATATATTTAACTGCCACTCTGCGGTCACTTACCCTGCGGGGGTTCCAAAATATAGAAGAATTCACCTGCCGACTTGGGTACTGAAACCTCGAGATATCGTTAACAACACCATCGTAATAAAATAAAGAAGAACATTATTTAGCATTTGTTTAAAATATAAAACCGTAGAAATAGTTTTGTTAAAATTATATAAAATTCAACTTAATTGGCTTCTTTCGCTAGCTTGAATGAAGTAGCTTAAAAGAAATTTTGAACAGTTTAAGATTCATTCGTAAAATTTCATACCCCAAAGTATATATGTATTCCTTTAAAGCTAGGATATTTATTTCCAGTATGAGCGAGACGATTTTGACAATTTGACCTAACTGAACCTTTCTTAAACGTTAGGGTAATTAAAGTATTGATTCTTTAAACGAATAATTATATGTATCCGAAGATGATGTGTGAGACTGTTTTGTAAGAACGGTCCGGCACCTGTAACCTGTCGTCAGATTCTCTCGAAAATATATATCAAAAACATTTATTTCTGCCTGGAATACCTTGGTGTGCTGTTCCAATGTTACGTCTAAGTGTGGTTCCGTGTACAACAGCTTCTGTACCACGTTCAGTTTTGGATCTATCTATAAACCAAACGAGTCTGTCAGTCTGAATGGTGTAGGGCCTGTCACTATTATAGGATCTTGGTATGGTATCACTGCTCATCGCCAACCATTAGTTCGTTACCAAGATTATGATACTGATGTGTTGAGGGTAGGTCCGATCTACCAGACTTTGTCTTGTTCTAACTTGTATGCCCCTACCCCCGCCTCAACCTTGGTTATTATATCAGGACGGGTAGGGAAGTTTAGTTTGGCTGCTTCTTGAGTTAGAATATATCATTTCAATTTTTCTTTTAAGAAGAAGAAATTAAACTAAAATTGAACAGAATACATGTTTTTGCATTAAACGTGCATCATATCTTATAAGACCTATAACTCGATCATTTTGGCTTTCAACATGTGCTCAGGAGAAATCACGACTATATTATTATTTCTTTTTCATCTCTAATTGGAGGAATCTTTACCTATGTGTAACGACTTTGAAATATATTTTTATTTATTGGTGCAGATGATCTAAAAACCGTTAAAAGACTGCAGGTTAAGAGATTTTTTATTAGTATAACACGGATCGAATCTGAAATTTGGACCCAGATCATTTTTACGGTCGTGAGTCCAGACTTGCTCCTGGAGCTGATTTCGAATTTGATGCAGGTATATTTAACTCGTCATACTAAACGACGTTGTTTTAAAGGGCTTGCAAATTTTCTTTTCGAATAAAATAAGTAAATATATCGCTTTCACCCATTTTTTTTTTAATTTTACGTACTCTTGCTGTGGCTACTTTAATACTTGAATCGGTTAAAACAAGTATTGATAAAAAATCTTGGAAAATTCGAAATTGAATATTTTAATTTTGCAATAAATTTGGTTATACTCTATAGAAAATATTGAGTAAACTGTTGTCTAAATTTTTAGGAAAATATTCCTTTAAAGTCAGGAAATCAAAAAAAAAATATTGCCAAAACTGGAAGCTGTCCCAATAACTAAATATCTTACTCGATTTAGTTCAGAATCTTGAGACCTAATCCCTTAATTTTGTTCCATGGATCAAAAAGTATTAAACAAAAGTGTGGGTTTCCTCGGTTGTTCAAATCTAATAAATAGCCATTTGTTCTTATCAAAGGCAAAAAATGCAAGTCATAAAATGCAGTAGTTATGTTCAGTACTATCGCGTACACACATTAAAGTGGAGATTTTTTTAATAATTACTTCCATTTTTCAAAAAATGTTTATCGTTTCAAAGACTTATTGTATTCGTATTTTATAAAAATTTTTCCCCATGTCACCTGCTTGCTGCATATATGTATACTAACAATTTGGCATTATTGCTCCACATACTCAACTAACTCTTACTCGCAGTTCAGCACAAGCTTTCGAAATCTCTGCCGGTTCAATATCCTGCAGACATACCTCGGAATTTATATAGACAGTTGTTTCCTATGAATGTTCCTCTTGGTTCATTACAGCTCCACTGTTGAGGTCATTAGGTGGTCGAAACACGTACGGAGAGAGAACCAGAGTTGTATTTGCAGGAGATAAGTTCTTTGAATATTTTTCCGTAAACTGTCAGAAGTCTAAGAACAGTAACTAAAAAATTCTATATAAACCAAGAATTGAAAAAGACGCAGGAAAATTAACATCAATAAGACCACTATCATAGTACTGACGACTCTCTTGCCTACGCAGGAAGCGCCTTCTATATTTGTTGATTTCTCTCGCGGCACTGTCTGTCTATACCTTCACTAAGGGTGCTCTCACCTCGAGCTCATATCAAAATAATATCTTGCAATTGTCAAAAATTTATATTTTTTTCATATATTTAAATTAAATATTTTGTAACTTTTCATTTGCGAGTTAACAATTCCGCATTTTATTTCATTAGCTAAGTCAAATTTTAACTTACTACTCGTCTAGCTTGAACAAAAATCGATAAGACCCCAAAAGTATTGATGTTTTTTCTGACAAACGGAAAATGTTACCTTTCCAATCCTGGAACAATTTCTAGAATTAGAAGATTATCTCGAGCAAACGGACAAACTTTACCTTGTATATTTGTTTAGGTATATATAATTTGTAAATAAAATTAATGAAGTTAAAGTCACAGTGTTGTCATATTAAGTAGTTAATTATTTAGTTTAAAATTAAGGTTGTTTTACAGCATGTAATAACTTTAACGAATCGCCAAATTTCCTTAACGTATCTTGTGAAATCTATTGTAAATAGCATAATTACTTGTTACAAGTTACATGAGCAGAGTACATCTTCACTCTTCGGCAGAGTTTTCGGTCAGAAACTTTCTACATGATTTTTGGCCCAATGTAAACCATTATAACTTTCGGTTTGAACGTGATAGAAACGTGGGATACGGTAAGTTCAAATGCTAGATACTCCTAGTTTACAATACACATTTTGAGCAGAGATTTTCAACAAAATACATAGAGTAAGAGTTCATATTACATTTGGATTACTTGAATTTTATTGCATTATTGATAAATTGCATGAGGTAAACAACTATATCTGAACTATTTGCCTTGAAGCTCTTAAACTAACGGTATTTCACTAGAATGTATGCACGAAACGACACGTAAGAATGGAATTTAATAATATTTCATTGGCCTTCACTCTCAAAATCTTCGGTGGTCTTCATTGCGGGCGAAGCCGCGATGGGTAACTGACATTAAAAAAATATTTTTTTGAAGTTCGTCTTTAGTTTTTAAGTAAGATTAATGATTTGTAAAATGCAAATGTAACCTTCCCTAAATTAAAAATTTTCCCACACCCTGTACGAAAATAGAATAATAAAGACAGATAAAATAACCTTTTTTTATTGAAACTATTATTAAAAAAGCGCTAAAAAGGGAAAAATATTGTTCCAAACGCCGGTATTGATAAAAACTATATTATTTTTAATTTCTCATTCAACTTCACAATTTCTGACACTTGTCAAACAATTCAAGTTATTTCTACGACGCCTCAAAATAAACTGTCTCCGAGAGCCGATCTGGACCCTTTATATACCCTTTTGGCTGATATCAGAAGATCTACTAATTTTCTAGAAGGATATACTACATGGTGTAATAAAAATAAGAATAAGGAGTAATCTGGGGATTTCTAGACCTTGTGTCATAGATGTTCCATAATCAAAACAAGGAAATAGAATTTACTAAAAAGTTTCAGATCGTATTTCATCGATGTCTCATAACAAAATTAGCAGATGGTAGTATTGATCGTCCCCATCAACTTTCTTGATCTTAATAATGAGCCAATTTGTCGAGATCCACAACTTTCATCTAGCGGGTCTTCATTCTGTCGCTTCCTATTTATAGTCGTCTCTGTACCCTTCTGAGGTTCACTTGTAGAACGTTCTTTTTCAGTAGTCCCTTTCACGGTCGCGATCTCTCTCGATGTACCTTCTCAAGGATGACCTGTAGAATATTCTTTTTCCATATCGTGGTCACGATCCTTCTCGTCTCGTTCTCCACTGTCGCTGCGAGCACTCCTTCCATCTCCTCTGTAATGGTCATTTCTTCTATCGCCTCCACCAGCAGTAATTTTCGGGCAATATCTGTAAAAGTCACTGTTATATCCGCTCTGGTAACAACGCATGTCATTCGAATGGTGCCGGCGACCCTGACTCCTTTTTCGTGATCTAGCATAAGTCACTCTAACGCGACAACGGCATACTTCAACTCTATCGCAAACGTTGACGGCAACTGCAGCATTTTTTTTTTATCTTTGTGAACAGCAAATCCAAAACAAGGGATATTATTACTTAACCAGACTTCGTTAAGTTCACTTTAAGGAACAAAGAGTTTCTCCAAGTCGCTCCTTTGAACTTCATCACCTATATTAGCAATAAAAAGCCGATAGCCATTAGGACCTCTATCAGGAACAGTACTGCAAGTACAGTGGCCTTGTATATACTCCCCTTGGCCACACTTCCAACGACGAATTATATTTCTGCTACGCAAGGTTGTGTTTTTGTTGTCATGTATTTTTCGCTTGTCCAAAAATTCTTGCAACTCCCTCATTAGCCTCATGAAAATTTCCTCGAGAACCGTTGACTCTTCTTATGATTCTCTCTTGGTTCCTTGAAGTTTGTTTGGCTATATCAAACTGAAGGGCATAAGCATGAGCCTCGGAAATTTTCTTCAGTCGGGTCATTCTTAGCGTTTGATTTGTTTTTGGGTCGCGTAAACCTTCGATAAAACTATTTACTGCTCACTTTTGCTTTAGTTCTTCCGGGTATGTTGGGTTAATCAAATGCATTAGCCTCATTATATCCGCCTCATATTCTTGCAAACTTTCGCTGTATTTTTATCATCTTTCTTGGAGTTGGGTCTTGTAAATTTCTTGAAGATGGGCTTCCACATAGCGCATCTCCATAGAAGTAACAATAAACTCGTAATCATTCCGTTTTTCTTCAGGAATGTTACGTAGAACTTCAATAGTATCACCTCCTATTGCTAAAACAGGAGCACGGTGAACTCCAATTATTGCCGTTGACGGAGACTTCGAAATGATGGTAAGGTAAGCCAAGGTACATTGCCGTCGAAGGTAAGTAGCTTCATCACACTAGTGGCCATCTATCACAACTATCACCACCTACCTGTACTGGTTACCTTCTTGATTTGCAAATGTAATTGTTGGATTTCTTGTTCTATGCGCTTCATATATTCCTGATTTTTTAAAATATCTTCTTTCAGATCTTGTTTCATATTTTCTTGACTACTAACCTTCTGTTGCATTTATCGTTCTATGCTCTTCATATCTTCCTTCCATGTCTTTTTTCAGTTCTTGTTTCACATCTTCTTGACTTGCCTTAAGTTCCTGTCTCATGTCCTCCAAGCCTGTTTTTAGTTCTTGTTTTATACTTTCTTAATTTTTCTTCATGTCTTCTTTCAATTCTTGTTTCATATCATCTAGGCTTATCTTTATATCTTCTTGGTTTGTTTTCAGTGTTATCCATTCTTGTTTTATATCATCTTGACATGTCTTTAATTCTCGTTTCACATCGTCTTGGCCTTTCGTCATATCTTCTTGATTTTTCGTCATATCTTCTTCCAATTCTTGTTTCATCTCTTCTTGGCTTTTCGTTATATCTTTGATCATCATCAATATCTGATTTAAACTAGTTTGAAGTTATACTTCCATTTTTGCATTCTGTTTTCTAGTTTCACTGGCATTCAATTTCAATTCGTTTTTTTTCTTTATTTCTAATTTCCTAACCTAGGCTAACTTTTTCTATATTTGATCGCACCTCTGACATCAATTTGTTCTGAACGGCAGAAGATTTCCTAATTTTCTAGAAGGATTTCTGTACTACATAATGTAATAAAAATAATAAAAAGGAGTAATCTGGCGATTTCTATACCTTCTGTCATAGGCGTTCCATGTTCAAAATAAGGAAATAGAATTTACTAAAAAGTTCCAGACCTTCTTTCATCGGAAATTAACAAAAGATAAAATTAATTAAATAAATTATGAACTCTTAGAAAATAAACCTACAACCCTATAAACTACAAACACAAAATAATACTATGAAATGTACAGTGCCAAGTCCGTTACAATATGTTATATACTTCAATCAATATTACAAAAAAGTTATGAATAAGGTTACTTTTAACTTACCATCACTATAATTTATAACTGAATTTATATATGACTACTGTAGCTAGTTTATATAAAGTGTGAATAATTATCTATTTCGTTTAGTATTCAATAACAAATAAACATTCATAGAATTATTTATTTCATTTTGAAAAATGTTCAATTTCTAGAAAAATCCACTCTTAGTTTACTTTATAAGTATATTTTTCCGGATATTTGTACTAATCGAGATGTGTAACAAAGTATACGTCACAATTTCCGAGGTCGCATTTTATTCAAGATTATGACAGACCACACAAAATTGTGGAACAAAACATTTTTGAACTTGAGTACTTCAGCTGCCAATTCAAAAACAAATTAAACCAAATAGTAATTAATTCCATAGTAAATTCGATATTTTCAATTTTAGGAAATTAATTCTACATCCATAATTTATGCCCCCGAAGCCCCTCTAAAATAAAAAGTTGACAGAATGCGGACAAAATAAATTTTTTAGCCAGCCATAATAAATTTTGAGAAATTCATTTTAGAATCTTAATTTAACCCCTCGAAAACCCTGTAATATCAATTCTAAAAGAAAGCGGCAACACCAATTTTTAGTTAATTTTAAAATGTAGTTTATTGAGCTTATCATATTAAATCCACTATATTGAGTGTTACTTACACCTCAAAATAACTCTACCTAGTTTTGAACAAAATCCGGAGAATATTAAATTTTTAGTCTCCCCTATTGGATCCGCTATATTTGATTTTAAAAATCAATTTGAAATTCATATCCTGTCATCTCGAAAATCTCTACTTACCAGTATTAGAGAAAATCGGAAAATAATATTTTTTTTTCCGACATATTTTAAGCGCTACATCATCCTTAGCCAAAATTATGTGAGACTGCTGTAGCAACTTCATCGATATGATACCATTTTGAAGTAGTCAGCGTACCTAAATAAAAAAAAATGAATCGAATTGAGAACCTCCTTCTTATCTGAAGTCGAGTAAAACATACTTAATTTATAAACTTGACAATATATTAAATAAAATTTAAAAAAATAAAATGATACATCATCAATAAGTAAAAGAAAATCTTATTCAAATCGATCAAACTATATAAAATAAAAACTAACTGTACATAATACTTAATATTATATCAGCCATCTATAACTATTGTGAATTGAGCTTCATCTCGAGTTATTCATCAGTTACGCCTAGCAAGTTAAGAGCAACTTTTGCTACCAAGTTACGCGAGGTCTTAGACATTCCAGAAGCGTCAAGAAATATGTTTTTATTTTTCGAAATTACACCTTTCACTTACAGAGGAAGAGCATAGTAAATATAGATGGTGTGACGGGTACTTTAAGTGTAATTATTAGTACAGGTACAAACGAAGAATTTATAGTTAAAGAAGTATGCGGAGTAGATAAGATATTAAATGATATGTTCAGTATTTTATACAGTAAATCTTTAATTGTAGATGCTACGTTATGCCTTAATTTAGTTTAACAATATTCATTTATAGTGTTTACAAATAAAGAAACATTCTGTTTCTTTAAGGGACTATTATATTACCCGATTTTCAGCCATTCTAACTAGGATGTACGAATGAGAGACATTTAGATTGCTACAATTATACTGTCTGTATTATGGACTCTAAAACACGTAAAAATAGATATTGTCCTAGCCGTAATGGCTAGTTATTTTAAAATTAAAAATAAAGAAAAAGGAAGTGCACTGCACAGAGTACCGAATAAACACGTATCTATATAGTATTTATGTTAAAATTATCTATAATTTATATTCCATTACTACGCCATATCTTTATAGAGAACATTTATCACCTTTATAGAGAACATTTAAATAACTTTTGATAACTTGCCATTTTCGTGCGACACCAGCCTACTAGATCAGCGCGCATCACATTCCGCACATCAACTAATTATCCTAAATGCTATTAGACAAGACAATAAAAAATTGTTTCATAATTACCATCCTAACTAAATATGGAAAATCGAATCTTTATACCTTTCTGGGCCAAATTTTAGGATGGAGAAAAATTTCCTTCCATAATTCGTCTAAAGCAGCGTTTCCCAAGAGATAATTCGCGAATCCCCTGGGTTGAGAAAAATATTGTAATAGCGGAATTTTAAATTAAATATCGCAACAGGCAACAGTCTGTAATGCAGCTAGTCGCTACGCCACTGGCAAAGCGAATACATTCTCAAACGAGTCGGCAACTTCTACTTCGGCTAAACAAGACTACCGAATGCGCACGAAAGAACGAGAATAACGTCTGCCGATATAAAAATATCGCAATAGAAATAAGGAAGGAATCTTAAATTAAACATCGCAACAGTCAACAATCTGTAACGCAGCGAGTTGCTACGCTACTAGCGAGGCGAGTTCATTCTTGAACGAGTCGGCTACTTTTACTTCGGCAAACTAAGACTTTTCCCGAATGCGCACGAAAGAGAACCTCTGCCGATATAAAAATGCCGGAGTTACCCTTAAGGAAGGGAGAGTCGAAATGAATCGAACGATGAAATTAAGAACGTCGAGTGATTTCAAAAAGATAAATGAATTAGTAGTTAATGCATGGTGTATACATAAATATAGTGTAAACTAGTATAGCCTAAAAAAATTACAACCAATACCAAAGCTTTACAAATTGCACGTGCGTACGTCGAATGTGAAATTAGATAATTGTTGCTCCGTAAATGTATCATGGATCGCTGGTTAAAAACGGGTAGTTTTGTCAAGTGTGACGAAAAGATGGATCATCAGTTAATTGCTTCGTCTACTTCAATTCCTGACTTGGACCCATCAAAAGGTGGCAGTTGTAGTGAGCTACCGTCTCTCCAGACTGGAAGCAAAAATAAACGAACAGAGTAAGAAAAAATGAATGAAACGAAAATATAACAATGTCTGTTTACAAATGGGGTTTTATTTTACAGAGTAGGACTCAGAACTTAAACTTCTTTGTGTAATCTGTAATGAAATCCTGGCCAACAGCAGTTTAAAACGGTTTCTTCTTCATAGATACCGTGAAACAAGATATCTGGATCATAAGGATAAACCTGTTGAGTATTTTAAAAGAAAATTGGCAGGTAATAAAAATCTAGTATTTCTTCTTTTCTAACAGATTTAAACGAAGATAGTAAAATGGCTCTCAAGGCATCATTTCGAGTTAGTCACAAAATTGCAAGATCTGGACAAGCACAAACACTGGTAAAAAAATTTGATTGGAACAAATGCATACAACATCATGAAGTGATTTTTCGTAGCAAAAGCGGCAACGAAAATTGATCTCGGTCTCTTATCAAACAACATAATCATTTCATTTCATTTTAGCCTACTTTTCATACTTCCAAAACTGGATATAGGCCCCCCCTATTTGTTTCCAAATCTTTCTATTCTGGGCTCTTTGCCACATCAAGCCGGCATGTCTGACTATGTCATCCTTCCATCTCATCTATGGCCTGCTTCTGGACCTTTTCCCTTCATATGGGCGTCATTTTTCAATTTCTGAATTCCAACGGTTGTCTTTTATTCGTTCGCTATGGCGTGTCCATTTCCATTTTAGTGATGCTGCTCTTTCTATAGCGTCAACTGCGTTAGTTTTTCTTCTTATCCACTCATTTCGTTTTTTATGTCTGAGTGATATTCCTAACATGTGTCGTTCCATAGCCCTTTGAGTTTTGCGGATTCTGTCCAAATTTGATTTTGTAAAGGTCCACGTCTGGGCTCCGTATGTTAGAACTGGCAATATACAACAATCGAATACTTTGGTTCTTAAGTATAAGGGAATTTTCTGATTTTTCAAAACATAGGAAAGTTTTCCGAACGCCTTCCATCCCAATCGAGTTCTTCATGTTATTTCGGCTGTCTGGTTGTCCTTACTCGCTCTTATGGCCTGACCTAATTATATATATATATATATATATATATATATATATATATATATATATATATATATATATATATATATATATATATATATTCATTCACCTGTTCTATTTCGGATGCATTTACTGTTATAACTTGTTGTTCGTCTGAGTTTGACATTACTTTTTTTTTTCTGAGATTCATCTTTAATCCTCGTTGGAGAGATGTTTCATGGAGGTCGTTTATCATTGACTGCAGCTCTTCCCAGTCGGATGCGATCAAGAGTATATCATCAGCATATCTCAGATGATTTAGGAATCTACCATTAATGTTTATCAAGTCTTCCAGGGCCATTGTAAATAATTTGGGCGAGATTGTATCTCCCTGTCTTACTCCTCTTTTGATTGGGATGCGGTTCGTCTTTAGCTCGTCATCAAGTTGTACTGTCATTGTTGCGTCTAGATAAACATTATGCAATAGATTTTTGTATCTCGAGTCTATTCTACTATTTACCAAAGCTTCTTCAACAGCCCATATAGTTCTACGCTATCGAAAGCCTTCTCGTAGTCAAGGCCATGTACAGAGGCAGGTTATACTCGTTGGTTCTTTCTATTAATATTTTTAGTGTATGCAGGTGGTCGCCTAACATAATATCGCGGAGAATTAACGATTTGACAAATGATGTGGATAATCAACTTAAAAAAAAATAAAATTGAATTATTTCGATATTCAGCTTGACGGGTTGACCAATGTAACAAATGTGGCAGAATTGCTTGTCCATGTTAGATATATTTTTCCTTCTTTTTCTACTGAAAACTTATATGACAGATATAGCATTTTTCTATATGATCAATGACTATTTTGAGAAAAATAAAATACATTGGTTTTTTGTTTAGCTGTGTGCACTGATGATGTAAAATCAAATACCGAAACATTTTCTGGTCTTGTGATGCAGCTAAGGAATATCAACGAGAATATCGAATGAACTCATTGCTGTATTCGTAGACAAGCACTGACATGGAACCGCATTCCGGCAAAGTTACTTAAGCGAAGCTGTAAAGATTTTAAAATATATGAAATCGGATGCTACAAACTCTCGTCTGTTCCGTGCGCTTTGAGAGGATTTTGGAAGCATTCACGTTCTTTACTACCTCATACAGAAGTTAGATGGCTTTCTCGTGGCAAGATTTTGACCTATTTGTTGAAATTGGAGTCTGAAGTTCAAGCATTTCTTCTTGACCATTCACTGTATTTGTCCTCTCGTGTATCTCATTATCTTTGGCTGCAAAAACTTACATATTTTAACGATATATTTTCTAAATTAAATTATTTGTCTGTCTTCATAAGGTTCAAATATGGCCATTTTTTATGTGCATGATAGAATACCAGTCATGCTAAAGAAGTTCAGCCTTTGGATTCAATGTCTGCAGGTGAATGAGTACCAATGTTCTGGTTCTCTCAGCACTATTTTATTAGAAATACAATTCAACTTAACGAAAATATTAAAAGGAATATTACTGAACATCTTAAACAACTTCAATTAACATTCAAGGACTATTTTCCTAATAAAATTTTTATGTCAAGATCAAACTACTGAATACGTAATGATGAAGGAGATATAACTTCGGATACTTCTTAAACTTTACTGGAAAAAGAAAATTTTATTGACTTATCCTCTTACAATTCCCTAAAAACTGTTTTTAAAGATCACTCTTTAACTGGTGAGGATTTATAAAAATTTATGTAGGGATATTTTTTTGTAGATTTTACCAAGCGAAACATTTTTTTTTAAATATTTTTTTGTATCATGAATATTCTTTGGGATTTACGGATCTTAAACTTATATTATGAATTGGCAATTCCTAGATTAGGTTGCTTTTGATTTTTTAATAGTATGCAGCACTTATATTGTCGGACGTATTCAGTATGTTCTATGCTTCATTTTAAACGAAAAAAAGGAAAAATGAGACTAGTGGTAAAAAGTGAAATGTTCTAGGGAAAATTACAATTTCCGAGTGTCGGGCTGGAAAAACTGCGCATTAAATTTGTCGGACAATATAACTACTCAATTGTACAAATATTAATTAAATAAATGTGAGAAAATCAGCTCGCGGGTAATAAATAAACATGTACAAGTTATTTTGACTTGTTGCAGGCCATGAATTAGACAATCGACGCATCATTTTTGTCGGACACATTTTGCGGCGTCTCCCTTTTTACAGGGTACGGCAGCGGATGCGTACGGCAGCTCAATATGTCAGAGGCTAGGTTCGTATCTCTTTTAGAGATAGTTGTGCTCTGCTTTGATTACCCAATAGGCGCCACCTGTTTTACATTATCTGTGTTACTTACCTAGTGATTAAACAGGAAAACACTTAGGTATGAGGAATGATTTTAAATTATTTACGGTTGGTGTATAGCTCCACAATGAAACGACTTAATTAAAACAAAATTGCAATTCCATTTTATTCCCAAAAAAATTATTATGTACATAAATTAGAATGGTGCCTACAATGTTTTTGTACTCTCTTGATAACTATGGTTGTTACCTCATTTTTAAAAGGTTATATAAAATTTGGCCGCAAATGTTCCAGAACCTTTAATTGTCAATAACGTAAGTTTTATAGAGTTATCAAAAAGTTCTTACATGTTATTATATCACATTAAAATATATTTATGTTGTTTTGTTTGTATTTAAAAAAAAAATTGATTTATAGCTCCAATTCTTTAACTTAAAGTTTTCTCCTACCTGGTCTATGCTTTGGTACCTTTCACTTTTAGCGCTATTGCTAGGATTCCTGTTGTGTTGTGGATGAATGGAGGCTTCACAGAGCCACTTTCAACTCACCAACCAAACACAGGGTAAGGTTAAAATAGTCTTGGTCACAAGGACAGGAAAACTAGGGCCGGAACCATCAGAAAGCCTTGACAGCAATATAAAAATGAAAAGAGTGAGATGAAGCCCAAAGATAAAAAAGAACTGGCTTCAAATAGTCCTAAAATAAAATGTTGTTTTTACCACATGTTCGTAAAGATAAGGGGTAAAATCTTACCTCATTGATTAGTGGACTTTTTAAAAAAAAACACTTGACCGTCCGCCCTTTCAAAGCTAGTGGCAGGATTGGTCTGCTGCCTTCGACGGTTTAACAGTAAAGGGAACGAAAATAAAAATCTCTCTTGCAACCAGACGTGACAAATGTTAGGAATATTGGTATTTACTTTTGCCAACCTTATTCTCAACCTGGAGTACTCTAACCTAGTTCCGAACTTACACTGACCACCAGGTAATACATCAAATATTGGCAAGCCATGGAAAATTAGCAAAGAGAAAATTATGATCAAACAGTCCAAAGTTACTAATCATGATTAAAACAAAGTTCAAAAAAAAATTGCTACAAATTCCATACTACAGACTCAACCTTAAATGATTGGTCTCGACTGCCGTGCTCGTGTCAACGAATCGGGAATACATCCTCACATTACCGACTATAACCTTATACTTTTAATACTGAAATGGAATGTAAATAAATGAGAGTTTATTAAAAATAAAATATTTTACTACTTTTAAATTCAAACCAAATAATGTGATATATAAATCACAGCAATCCACGAACTCTGTTAAGAACAAAAGTGATAAGTTACAAGACCAAAAGAGTTTTGAACCAAAAAAAAACAAATTCTATGTTTACTATTTTAAATTACGGGATAAATAATTAAATTTAATCAGGTAAAAATATACAAATTATATCATATTACTAAAAACATGTAGCATTGATGCAAACTGGTAAATTTAAATGCTACAATTTTCTTTCGTGTTTTTCATCAAATTATCCTACAGTGTAACTGCACAAGAAAGTGTGGGTCATATCAGTTTAACACCTCGCCAAATTGACGTATTTTGCGAATGTGCAGTAGAAAAGCCAGCGTAAATGAGAATTTTTGCCAATAAAAAAATTGTCGGACTCGTCAAGATTAAGCCATTGACAAAATTTCAGAAGATTGTTAACCATGTTGAAATAGGGGATAAGTCCTGTAGACTACATAACCATTGGACTTTCACATTCTTTCGTGATTGCTGATATGTAATGTGTGAAATACACGTCGCCTTATTTCTCGAAAATAGCAAAAAAGCCCATTTCGCAATGTACCTAGATCGATGTGAAAGAGAAACTTCAGCTTTCTACCTAGACTATCAAAAAATATATTAAAAATATCATTTTCGTGATATAACACAATTTGAATATTTTCAAGGTAAATTTTCAAAAATCTGACTACGCCATCGAAATGCTGAAAAAGGCATCGAAAATCTTTATTCCAAAATTTTTGCAATTTAATTTGGCTTTGCAAAAACGAGTTAAAAACGATATGATTTTACGCTTGGGCGTTGTGCTAGAATATTGATGTGAAACGCCCCATAAGTTAATGGTCGGTTCATATAACTAATACTAAGAATTTTCAAACTAACATTAGAGAATAAAAATGCATTGTTAATACTTCAAAATTTAACAACTAATAAAAATTAAGGATGATCATTCAAAATCGTGCATTCATACGCCAACCTGTAAATTTTGCTTTTAAACCAAGGTTGTTTAATTTGTTTATAATGTTATTTTTTCTATTTTAATATATTTCTTTATTTTTCTCAGATAAAACATACGTATCCATGATCAAATATCTTCCTAATTCAGGCCTTATCTCGCTGCTCAATCTTTACAATATCATATGGAATACAGGTCAGTTTCCCACTCAATGGAGAAATGCCATACTAGTACCAATCTATAAACAGAAAAAGCTTAGAA
The DNA here is from genome assembly GCA_034092305.1 of Diaprepes abbreviatus. Classification (NCBI taxonomy): domain Eukaryota; kingdom Metazoa; phylum Arthropoda; class Insecta; order Coleoptera; family Curculionidae; genus Diaprepes; species Diaprepes abbreviatus. Next base: position 27,912,951 of record JASJET010000028.1, on the reverse strand, counting down.
CTTTAGCAGACAGTTGCAGACCCATATCCCTGACTAGCCATCTCAGTAAGATACTGGAAATAATCATAAATCACAGACTAACCTGGTACCTAGAAAAACTCAATCTTCTCATTCCTAAACAAATGGACTTTAGATAACATAAATCTACCTTAGATTATCTTGTAGGCCTGGGTATAGATATCCACAACTCTTTCTCCCATAATTCCCATACTACTGCTACCTGCTTGGACATGACTAAAGCTTTCGATCATGTAAAACATGAATCTATTTTAGACAATCTCTTAGAATGGTGTTTCTGAGGAAACCTTCCTACTTTTATAACAAATTTCCTACAAAATCGATCATATAGGGTAAGATTCGCGGCTCTCTTTCGAATCCTTTCCCCCAAAACAATGGTATTCCTCAGGGATCTGCAATTAGCCCCACTCTCTTTCTGATAGTTATAAAGAACATCAAAAATCATATTCGTCCAAGTGTTCATCTTAAACTATTTGCGGATGATATCCTACTATATCACTCCTCGGACAATAAAAACTCCCTACAAACATCCCTCAATTCAATCCTGACATGGCCTTACGCTATTAGATTAACCTTCTCACCAACTAAATCGTCACTTGTCCATTTTTGCAGAAAAAGAAAATGCAACATCAACCCTAGGCTTACTAGGAATTCTCAAGACATACCTCTAAACCCTCAGCACACATTTCTTGGACTAGTATTTGATAAGCATCTCAATTGGAATGCCCACATTAAGATGAAATGTTCTAAAGACCTAAACATCATTAGAATGCTATCAAATACTAAATGGGGATCAGATAGGACATCGTTATTAAAAAATTACAAATCTTTAATACAATCTAAGATGGATTATGGATGTATAGTCTACTCTTTAGCCCCTACCTCCTACATCAGGAAATTAAACCCTATCCATAATAAAGGCATACACCTTTCCATAGGTGCTTTTCACACCAGTCCAATCAATAACCTATATTATGAATCAGAAATCCCATCATTCGAACATAGAAGGATTCAAATTACTTTTAATTGTGAGCTCTCTCCACTTCCGTCCCTACATCCCGCATTTTAAATTCTTTTTTAACCCCCCCCCCCCCCAACAACTGCACTTCTTTGAATAAGTATCCTCCTTTTATTCATACTAGCTTCGCCGAAAACAGGGAACGTCTATCAATAACTATGCCCTCAGTAGATGAAATAAACACCTACCTATTCCCACCCTGGAGTCATTTCCCCATCAGTTGTAACTTCGAACTTACACTACTAGATAAAAAAGAAGTTAACCCGAGAATAATCCAATCAAGTTACCATCAAATAATTCAGTTAAAATACAGCACACGAACTCATATTTACTGATGGCTCCAAAAAAGCTAACAAAGTCGGAGCATCATACTATAAAAAGAATGCAAAAAAAGTGTTCTCCCTTCATGAATCCTTACTGCTGAGCTATTCGCGATTCTTAAAGCCTTACAATATTGCATAAATACCTCTGAATCAAACTGCCTGGTAATTTCAGATTCTCTAAACTCCCTCAAACTAATCGAATCATACAATCCTAGTTATCTAATAGATCATGAGATCAAAACCCTAATTAAATACTCCCATATCAGGAACAAATCCGTCACCTTCCTCTGGATATCAAGTCATACTGGAATCCCAGTAAATACTAAAGCCGACACCCTTGTATCCAATCATAAAAACTCTCCTAATAAAGTAAACAAAATATTCCACTCTCAAGACCTTAAAAACTCTTCACATCATATATCTCGAAACCTCATTCAACTAGAATGGGACCTTCAGGATTCAATCAACAAACTTCAATTAGTTAAAAAGACTTTCTTTACTGGCGTCCCCCTCCCTAATCTACCAAGACAAAAATTAACCATAATGACGAGGCTCCGAATTGGCCACACGATGCTAACCCATGAATACCTCCTAAACAAATCCCCTGCTTCTTACTGCGAAACCTCTCATACCTCCCAATCAATCAAACATATCATCATTGAATGCAAAAAATATGAGCATCACCCATTTCGTCAATTACAGGAAAACAAGATTGATGTTCTCCTCTCCTACCAAAATTCTAACAATGTTATCAAATTTATCAAAGACATTGGATTATACAATCTAACGTAGAACAAACAATATACGTATCAAGGAAACCAAACAATGGACGCTAAAAGACCTAGTAGTCGATGCGTCCCTAATCCATATCTCTCTCTCTCTTTATTTTTCCTCCAGCAGAAAGATCGGAAATCGGACGCAAATTAGGACGAAAAGAAGAATTTGGATATTCGTCAATTTTTTAGTTGTTAATAGTATTTTTTATTTAAAACTATGATTATATCATTTAACTTGCAAATGAAAACTATTAATGTAAATTCTATGTGTTAGGTGTTAGTGTTTTGGAGAATGAATCAACCATTAATATCATCATTCTCTTAAATTTAGGGGCTACCATTGTTTGAATGTCCTGTAGAGATAATTTTGGCACGATTTGAGGCCCTAGTAAATAACGTAACATAACTCTTATATTAATATGAAATAAACTTATGATTAACCGTACCTCACTGTTCACAATAGATAAAGACAGACCTCTAATTAGCATAGCAAGTTCAATGCAAGATAATTCGCCCATCAATAATAGCACGGCCACTCCTGGCGACAAAACAGAACACGTCTGTCCACAACACTTATCTCTTGCCGTGCCTATGACGTATTTACTTGCTCTTGACTTGACGGTTTACACAACCACGTATGATGGTTTATTGTAGACTTGACCTAAGATTATTATCTAACAATACATTATTTATCATAGTGTTTTTGGTCGACTTTTTGAAAATGATAGAGCTAAAGTATTGTTCATTCGACTATTCAAAATACCGTTTTAAGATATAAACAATAGTTTTAAAAAAGCAGTAGTATTCCGGCGGATTCCGACAGAAAAAAAACTTTTTAATGTTAACATTTTGTTATAAAAAGTTCTTTTGTTAACCTATAAAATATTATGGAAGGTCCTTAAAATCGACACATCAAATTAACGGGAATCCATATTATATAAATATACCGGGTGTCCCAGACTACTCGTCCAGCCCTACAACCTAGCGAAATGGGCCTTTTAAAAATTTCAAAAATTTTTAAACCTATATTGGATACGCTCTTTCGATTGGTAGCACTTACAATTTCTGATTTTGGCCGGAAGTGGGTTTTTTAGAACGAAAGTTCATTTTTTTTAAATGGAACATACAAATTTTTATAACGGAATCAGATTCTACGCCACAAAATATGAAACATTTGTTTACAATTTTTTTTTCGAAAACCTCTAGATGATCTTAAATTTAAGTTAGCGTTCTGTTTCCATAAAATCTCTTATGTACTTTGCTAACCGAATTTTCGGAAAGACAGCTGTAATATCTAACAGTTCTGCGTCATCTTAACAGACAATGTCATTTTGAGGAGTCATAGTCATATTTTTACTTAATTTATAGGCATTATACCTATTTCCGTTACGTTAATAATTTATTGATTTAACTAACAACTAAACTTAACTTAAAGAATGACAGAACACGAAAACCCAGTGTTTATGTCCTAACCTTCAGGATAATGAAGAGTAAATCGATGCCTCGTGACTTACACCTCGTGTATTCGCTGGTGACAAAGTGTTATGTATAGGTAGATATGTAATTGGTATTTCATTCCTTTTTTTTGTTTGGAAGTCCGCATTAGACGAAGGAAAGAGTCAAACCTGCTCGCGAAGGTAATGTAGTTAAATATTCAACATCAAATCATTTCATAAAGTTTTCAATTCCATATTTTCAATGAAAGTTTTTGCATCTTAGTTGTTTCAACGACTTTGGATGGAAAATAGTAAAAATGTGATATTTACTTTTGTTAATATAAAATAAATTATTATGTTCTGAAAAATATTGCTGATAGTATGGCTCCTCAAAATGACATTGTCTGTTCAGATGACACAGAACGGTTAGATATCACAGCTGTGTTTCCGAAAATTCGGTTAGCAAAGTACATAAGAAATTTTGTGTAAATAGAACGCCAACTTAAATTTAAAGATAAATTAGAGGTCTAGGAAGACGGTTTCGAAAAAAAAAATTAAACAAATGTTATATATTTTGTAGTGTAGAATCCGATTCCATTATAAAAATATGTATGTTTCATCTAAAGAAAACAAATTTCGGGTCTCAAAAACCCACATGTACACAATAGCACATGAAGTTCTTCAAGAACATCTGTTATATCCATATCATTTAAAAAACGTGCATGAACTGATTTCTGAAGATTTTCCTCGAAGAAAGCAGTTCGCAAACTGCAATTGGATCAACAACGAAATAATGTAAACTTCATTAGCACTATTATCTTTACGGATGAAGCAGGGTTTACCAAAAATGATATAAATTTACACAACTCACATGTACGGACTGATGAAAATCCTCATGCAATTATTGTTTCACATCATCAACATCACTTCTAGTCAATTAATGTCTGGGCAGCACGATTGAATGGATAACTTTAATTGGAGTTCTTCCAGAACGCTTTTCACGATATAATAGAGCATTTACCACTTGAAACCCGCCGAAACATCTATTACATGCACGACGGGGTACCACCTCATTTCAGCGTTGCTGTGCGGAAGCACCTGAATAACGTCTCTCCAAACCGTTGGATAGATAGAGGAGAACCTACTACCTGGCCTCCTCGATCTCCCGACCTAACGCCGTTGAATTTTTACCTGTGGGGATACCTCAAAACCTTGGTATATTCCACTTCGATCGATAGTAGGAAAGAACTTCTACAGAGAATTACGTTTCATTGTGATCAAATAAGGAACAATGATGAGTTAATGTGGCCGGCATAGCAGTCCTCAATTCGTCGTGCCCGCTAGTGTATCAAACGTCACGAAGCCCATATTAAACCCTCTGACGAAGTTTTAAACTAAGCAGTTAGTTTAACTTTTTATTGAAACAATGGTGATAAGGGAAAATTCCTCCTTTTTATATTCAACCCGACAGGAGTTAGGGACTAACAGTGTAAATAAAATAATGTTTTCTGGAATGCGGTTAGGATTAGCGACATGAACGAAGAGTCGTTAATTTTTAGTCAATAGTTAAAGGTATTTTAAAAACGCTGTTTAAAGTTCTTATCATACAGGGGGTGAGTGTCACACCTAGTCGGTCTCTGCAGCTATGAGTAATTCACAACACTTTTTTGGATAGTAGTTTGAAGGGTCTTACTTAGTATACATCATATTAAAAAAAAGAAATATTCCTATTGGTTCAATTTTTATGTGTAAAAAATTTAATTCTATTACAGCTCTTTGGGGGCTCACATCTCCGAAGAGGAGGCCTATACGATAAAAGTTTTCATGAACTTGAAGTGTTTTTTTCATATGTTTTTTTTTTTATATTCGGTATATTGACACCCAATATATTTTTTACTTTATTTTATTTAATATGCACCATAATTTTCACAATATCCTTTTGGAAAAATAAGTTTTGATAAATTAGATTAATTTAATTTGACAAAAACACAAATAATTTAAATACACATGGTTTTCCATTACATTAAAACATCTTTTCAATGACATTTAAAAATATCTTTTTATTGCAATCTTCTTTGTTATTTTAAAGTTACCCTCGATTGTGACATATATTTCTCTTTATTTGGATACTATTAACTTTTGGACTAAGGTAAGTATGTCTATATAGCAAATTTTTACATAAGGTATATTCTGGTGCTCTATATATCATGTATTATACTCTGTATTTTTTTATATTGTTTTATTTAATATACACTATAATTTTCATAACTTCTTTTTGGAAAAATAAATTGTGATAAATTAAATCAAAAACACAAATATAAAAAAGTATATCAAAACATCTTGTCAGTGACGTTTCAAAATCTCTTTTTATTTCAATCCTTTGTGTTATTTTAAATTTGCTCTCAGGTGTGACATATATTTCTCTTTATTCGTGTACTATTAACTTTTGGACTAATATAAGTTTGACTAAATTACCAAATTTTATATTAGGTATGTGCTGTTGCTTTATGTACCGTAAGAGCATATAGAACACCCTGTATATTTTTTATTATTATTTTATCAAATATACATTATAATCTTCATAATTTCTTTTCAGAAAAATAATATTTGGTAAATTAAGTCATTTCGACAAAAAAAACACAAATAATTTAAATAAAAAACGTATATGGATTTCTGTTACATTAAAACATCTTTTCAATTACATTTCAAAATCTCTTTTTATCGCAATCCTTTTTGTCACTTTAAACTTGCCCTCAGGTGTGACATATATTTCTTTTTATTTGGGTACGTAGACGGATCAGACACCGCATCCTCTCCATAAAGCATTGTATAAATGTCCACGTGCTCTTTGCAACTATCTCTGCCTAATTTGCAATTGAATGGATGTCAGTACAAAGGTAAAGTTATAAATAAAGTGATCAAAGCCTTGCAAATCTGGTTTACCTACCGAGCATTTTGACATGCCAGTTTGGATCGTTTGTCAATGAAAAGTGATTTAAAAGCTTGTCATTTCGGTTTTAAAAAATTCTTAATAAAAAGGTTCAATTATTCATGTACCTAGATCTAAGCTTTTTGGTTGTTTGTAGGCATCATTTGTATAGATCAGCTTAAAATAACCCATATGGAATGATTTAAATTAGAATATTATGTTAATTCTGCTTTTTCCCAAATTTTGTATTCACCAAATATTTTATCCCTCAGTTTATATATTTTTCGCCCTTGTATAATTAGATAACCTGATTCTCTTCTTCATGTAAGAAAATTATTAATTAAAATTTAAGTAGGGTATAAAGAAATCTACAGCTGTAGAATTAGTTTACTAATTTTACCGTTTTTCTTTTTCAGGCAGGAAAACAGAGAAACAGACGGTTTATTTCCTGCAAATACAACTCTAGTCTCATCAGTGAAGCTGTCTCATGCAGAAAATATTAACTTATAAAAAAAAACTTGTCAGCAACAATTTAACGTTTCCTATGTAAGATAGTAGAGTGGCCCTATATGAAGTAGCTAGGAAACCCAAAGGTAAATGAAGTAACAGTTTGCATCCTAAAAGAATAATAATGTAATGATCCTTAAATTTACACTTTTGTTAATAAAAAATTTAGGATCTACTAAAATTAGTATTAAACGTCACTAAATTTTACGTTTAATCCTATTAAAACTTTGTCGATATACGGTAATCCTATAACTAGAATGCAAAACCAAACTAAAAAAAAATAAAAAGATAAACGAAAAAATAAAACCTGTTTTAATTATCACAACAAATATAGATTTTAGCTTTATAAATAATCGAGCTAATAATTTTACTACACAAGGCAAAGAAAAACTTTTGAGATTTAATTAAAATAATTCATTGCAATACGAATTGAGAAGCCCTTATAATGCAGTATAATGACTTATTGTGTCCTCTGTAATATGTGTGCTATGTGAATAGGTTGGCTGCTTTAATCAAGTTTGGCAGCCTCTTTACTAGTTTGTTCTCTCGGTATAAGCCTTCCAGATTGATCGAAACTTGAAGATGTTTCCAGCAGAGTCTCGCATTGAAAGATGATGTGTATGGCTATTCTATACTCTTCATCCTATAGTTTACATGTTGGTTCTTCATTAAAGATGCCCATTATGTGTTGACGTTTCCTTAAGCTGCAGTGGTCGGTTATTAGCTTTATCACAATCTTAATTTGTTGTCTGTTTAAGCACAGGATTTTGCGGCTTAATTTACCAAATGGTTTTCCCAGCAATATTTTACCGTGCCTCTGGCACCCAATGTAGTTTCAGATAGGCCTGGAGATGATGGCTTATCGACCAGAATGACCACCCAAAAATAGCAGCCTAAGTAATGCCAAATTCTTGTTTCGGTCCAATAAATATGTTAGCAGACACTTGTCTTGCAAGTTGTTCTACATGCAATGGCATGCATTTTTGTCTGAAATATCGTGGTGTGCTGCTCCAGTACCTCACTTATGATAAGTCTGGGTGTAGCTTCGCATATTCTAGCTCCTGTACCATAGTCAGCTTTGCATCCGTCTGTAAAACAAAACGAGGTTTCCTGATTGATTTAGTAATCGATTATTTCCTGCCTTCCAGTCAGTGTAGAGTCTGCCAACGTTACTGATTTCTGGCATGATCTCAATACTTATCTTCAACAATAAATTCGTCACCACGCCTTTGAGGCCGTTGTGTCCGAAGACACGTCCAGTCCACCAGATTTTGTTGAATTTTATCCTGTATACCTCTATCCCCGCATCAGCTTTGATTATTATATTAAGAAGAGAGGGAGGAAGAGGTTTAGTACGGTTACCATGGGTGTTGTCGGAATGTTTCTCATGACTGCCATGATGCACAGGCAGGCCAGGCCCTGAAGTTTGGAGGGCTCCAGAGTGGCTCGCCTGTAAGGTATTTTTATCATCCATACAACCAAGCCATATGTTAGCATAGGTCTTACCAATGCAGTATACAACCAATGTGCAATGTGTGGTTTTAATCTCGACGTTTTGCTTGTTAAAACCCTCAATATGTAAGCTTTTAAACTATATTACCTACTTCAGGTGAGTAGGACTGGTAGTTCGGGGTCTTATGCTGATACTCTATTCTAAAAGTTCTAAACTACGAAGAAAAACATGACCTATAAAAGTTTAAGATTGAAAATTGGAGCATATACTGCCTGAATTTTACTTACTGAAAAATAGCACATAGTGAATCAAAAAGTGGAATTGAATTCTTTATAAACAAAAACCTGCCAAAACCTGTTGTCAACATAAAAGCATCTATAAGCAAGAATATCTCACCTGGCTTTACAACTCAACCCCAGATAAACACCAAAACTTATTCAGATATATGCACTAATCACAACCTAAGCACTAGAACAAAACTCTACGCAAGTCACAATCCTATGGCGAATTTGTCGCCAAAATTAGTATGAAATATTTTCCATCTAAATACTCTCCTGGAAATTTCAGCAGCCTTGAAAAAAACAACCAAAAAGATATGTTACTAAACTACTAATATCAAATAAACCCCATCATTTATAAAAAAAAAATAATTTCCGGGTTAAAGAACTCTTAAAGAGATCGAGTACTCTACATCAAATAAGAAATTCGTATATATATATATATATATATATATATATATATATATATATATATATATATATATATATATATATACATATATATATATATATATATATATATATATATATATATATATATATATATATATATATATATATATATATATAAAATCGAAAGCGACCATAGAATGATAAGGGCCTGTATAGAAATTGATATTAGAAAAGAAAGAAAAACGACAATGCGGACACAGTTAGAAAACGAGATAGATGGGGAAAATTTTGAAGAATGTATCAGCAGAACTCTGCAAATTAAATCACCAACAAATTATTGGAGATATTAAAAGGTATAATAACCAATTCAGTAACGGAGCACCATTACTAGCCGACGCAACAAGCGGGATTTATAAGGGATTTGGAATAAATGGCCACACCTGAAGAGCTTAAAAACATTAATGGAGAAATGAATTTAATACACTAGAATGGGTAAACAAAAAGAACTGCTGAACATCAACATCAAAGAGAGAAAGATACAACATCTGGGTCATATGCTGAGAGGTGAGAGAAACGATTTACTCTGACTCACAATAGAGGGTAAAGTGCAGGGTAAAAGATTAGTAGGAAGACGCCAAAACACAAGGCTAAAGAATCTGAGGAGATGGTTCGACCGCTCGTCTACAAAAATATTTCGTGCTGCAGTTTCCAAAACTACAATTGCCATTTGGATCGCCAACCTTCGGGAAAAGGAGAGGGGACAATAAGAAGATATTTTGCCCAGTTATTCTTTGGTTTTAGAAAAGCATTTGACATAATATAAATGGTTTTCATTTTTCGAACACTGAGCGAATACAGGTTGGAGTATAAATACACAAATATTAAATAACATATATCCGCTACAACAATCGTAAACAATAGAATAACAAAAAAAGTAAATACTAATAGAGGGATAATACAAGAAGATTAATTTGGCCATCATAATCCTGAAAATATCAAGGCTAAAAAGGTCAGAAAAGCTCGGAGTGAATACCGATGAAGAAAACTCTCCTATGTGGACGAGTTGCTCCTAACAGGGGTAACTTTAGAGAAATGTTATCGGAACTTCTGCAGACGAGAGAAAAAGTGATTTAAGCAATAGACTACCTAGATAATGACTAATCTAATGCATTGGGTAGCCACCAAGATCAGATAAGCTTAGCAAAGAGAGTTTATCAACTGATACATGAGTGATCTGAAAACACTGTCGGCAAATTTTTTATTTTAATGAGAAACCATTAAGTTAGGAAAGACATTATTTACTTACAGAGATTTAAAACTACGAAAATGAGAGTGCAAGTTGTGATAATAATGCCCAGTTTCGATCTTGATTCGCGATAATACATCCGAAACGTTTAAAATAAGCCAGCTTTGTGGTTTAACTATTATGTATGTAATATTTATGTTATCTTTGGGTTTTGTATCAATAAATCAACAAAGAAAAAAAGCATTTTATTATTCATAAATAAATTTGTATAAGTGATTAAAATAATTTTTTCACGAGTTAAATACTCTAATTATCGGCAACAAACTATTTATAACAGTTTTAAAATAAATTATAAGTCATTGCATTTCCAAAATGAATAGCTTATTGACATTGAAATTTTATGACATTATAGATAACTGCAAATCATATTTTAAATCAAATGATTAGAAATTCACTAAGTATTCACCACCATAAATTCTAGCTTTACCTAAAACAAATGACTGGAGGTGGTTCCAGCAATAATTATTGTTCGATGACGAGTTAATTTACCTGTCAGTCAAATTAACTGACCATTTACGTTTATTAATGATAGTGCGGGAATACATGTTAAAAAATAGACTAAACACGTCAAGCAATTAATGGACGTTTTGCATCCTTTCGTAATTAATTTTTTGTTTGAATTGTACAGGGCGTGTTGCTAAATTGAAAGTCAGTATTTCAAAAGATCATTTAAGACTTAAGACTATAATTTAAACCAGATAATTTTCGATATATTAGCGCCGATTTTCTAAGTGAATTTTCTAGCAAACAACTTTTTTGGGTTATTTAAATCGATACAAAATCAAGCGGAAGTGCAAAATTGCTAAATAATTCTGATTGGTTCAGTTCATATCTTTTATTGGGTAGGTTCAACCAGTCAAAATTGCTTCGCTATTCGCAACTTCATAAACTACCTTATTCATATGCTAAGTTATACTTCAAAACTGAAATTTTCAGTTAAGCTCCAAAAATATAATGTTCTAATCAGCTTGTTAAACATTACTAATTGGTAACATTTTCCAGTTGAATAATCTCTCGAATAGAGCGTTTCACACATACTTTCAGGTTATATGGTTTAGTAAATAAAAATCTTTTGTTTAATTCTTCAAACTTATACAGTTTTAATGAGTTTAAAAACTACAAACTACAAATTTAAGAGAAATATTCCAGCGGCGGTAAAATTTTGTAGATAAATTTCTGGCTCGATTATGCCAAGAAGTATTGCTTACATCCTTAAAAAATTTACTCACAAGCTCATGGCATCAAATGACTTCCTATACCCACGTCAAGCTTAGTAAATTTTTTAGAAAGTTTTGTTAAAAATTTTAAATTTGGCATTCAGAACAGAAAACAATTAAAGAAAATTTTAAATTAAAATAGCATATTCTTCTTCTTCCTGTGCCGTGTCAGGTTCCCCAAAGCATTGGCAATTACTGTGGTGAGTTGATCACGATTCTTTGCTATTCTAAATAGCTGTTCAGCACCGAGTATTTCTGTCCACTCTCGGATATTCCTAAGCCAAGAGATCTGCTTCCTTCCAACACCTCTACGGCCTACGATTTTACTCTTCATTATCAGTTGCAAAATTCTGTATCGATCCCCTGTGAGAACAAGGCCAAGATATGGTATTTTTTTGCATTTTACGACTGTCAGTAATTCACGAGTGGTGTCTGCCCGATCTAAAATTGCCATTCGGAGCATTCGCCTATGCAACCACAGCTCAAATGCCTCCAACCGATTTATCGTGGCAGGCCTCGATATCCACACCTTCATTCCATACAACAACATTGATCAGGAGTAACATTTAACCATCCTTTGGTGAAGTTCTAAATTTAGATTGTCAATGCAGACAAGCGATTTCATTTTTAGAAAAGGTGTGCGGGCTGATTCGATTCAGAATTTAACATCTTTATCTGGATCAAGATGTTCAATAATGCAACATCTTGAAGAGGGAGACTCTTTCAATGATTTGTTCATTTATCAGTAGCGAAGCGTCTGGATATGGTAGACGACGTAGAATCATAAATTTAGTTTTAGCAACATTTCTGTTAAGTCCCATTTCTTTCCCAACTCTATTGACAGAATCTAAGAGTTGTTGTAGACCCTGAAAGCTATCGCTTATGACGACAGTTTCATCGGCATAACGAATCGTGTTTATTAGCTCAGCGTCGATTTTAATTCCAAATACTTTGTTATGTAGGGCTTCCTTAAAAACTTTGACCGAATATAAATTAAATAGCAGTGGAGTCTATCTAACGCCTCGTTGAATTTGGCATTCTCTGGTAAGCTTGGCATTAACTCAAACCACTGGCCTCTGATGCCAATATAGATTCTCTACAATCTGCACATCCATGCCATCCACACTAGCATTCCTCAGTATATCTATGAGTTTACATGCTATACCCTCTCAAACACTTTCTCGTAGTCGATAAAGCATATGAAAATGTGTTTACGTTGGTCACAACATTTCTGGAGAAGTATATTTAGAGCAAATATAACTTCTCTGATACCAAAGGCATTTCTAAACCCAAACTAGGTCACATCTAGGCCTCTTTCACATTTATTCTTATTCTACAGCGAATCATATCAAGGAAACATTCAAGGTAGTTTCAAAATAGCATAAGGAAAATATGGTAGAAGAAATTAATTTAAAAAACAAAAATAATATATTTTGGATAAAAGACGACTATAAATATTTACGTGAAGAAAATAACAACAGCTTTGCTTCTTTGGAAATACTATCTTTGTGATTTCATATAACATATAGATAATGAAGGTAAAAACTGAGCAAAATGGGATCAATATATTAAGTGTAATTAAAACAACTGCAAATTAAGAGATATTTCGGTTGGTAAAGTCAATTTTTTCGCAAAATTTGAGCATGTGTTTCCAGAACATAATGAATTTACCTCTATAACAAAAGTATTGGCCATCGTTAGCTATGACTTTTTCCAATCTTTCTGTCAAAGATCGATTCTGCGCCAAAAGAACTGTTTTTTGAGGTCAGCCATTAATCAAGCCAAATTTTTACTTTGTCATAAGAATGTAAGTGATGTTTTGAAAGTCCGAGCTACAATGATTGACATAGATGGTAGTCCGAAGGGGCTAAGTACGGTGAATACAGTGGGTGGGGTAGGAAGTCCTATTTAACGTTTTCCAAATAGTTTTTACGCATTTTGCAACGTGGGACTGAGCATTGTTATATTGAAAAATTACCTTATCATGTCTTTTGGCCTATATTGGTCATTCTTCCTACTATATTCGGTTTAGTTTTATCAGTTGTTGTCGATGTCGATAGTCAATAATTGTTTCGCCAGGTTTTAGTAGTTGGTAATACATCGCTCCCTTTTCATCAAACCCAATACACAGCAAAGCCTTCCTTTCATGGATATGATTTTCAAAGCTATTCTTTACTGTATGACTAGCAAAATTGCAGAAGTATTTTTTCGCCTATCAATATATCTTTCCTTCAATTCATACAGACCATTTTTCTTCTTTCTGGATTTTGTTCAATGCATGTAGATGTTCGGAATAGTGGATTGGGAAACATTCCATGCTGCCAATTCTTTTAAATTTTCAGTTGGTTCTTCTGCCAAATCCTCATCTTCAAACTTTTCTAGTTGACCTGAATGCTCTTTTCCTTTTACATCAAAATTGCCAGTTTTGAGGCGTTTAGAGCACCGTTCACTAGTTTTTTGGGTTAAAATATTCTAACCATAAACTTCAACCAACAATCCATAACTGTCAGTAGCAGTTTTCTTTAAATGAGGGAAGGTTACTAAATTTCCCCGAAAATGCCTTTCCTGGCGCAAAGTTCAACATTTTCGAACCTGTAAGTAACTATGTTAATTGTATAATGACAACTGATAACAAACTAACTCTTAATGGAGACCTTTCAAGACGCCATAGATGTCATTAGTATATACTCACAAGTTTATTAGTGACATCATCTATAAGTAAAATCGACATTATTAACTAAAACACCTATTAATTTAAAAGGCAATATTTTCTATAATCTGAACAACAATCATGGAAATATTTATATCAAAAGAAAAACGATTTAGTATCAGAATTAATTAAAATCTATTATCTGTTTTAACGTACAACCAAATGTCCATCAAGAGAATACCCATGCGTCATCAATAATATTTGTCTGAACTAAATCGAAATTAATTAGTCAATACAGCGTTTATATTCATAAAGACCTGCATTTTGCATCGACGAACGAAACTAAACAGTATATTGAAAATTTCGTTATAATTTCGGATCTGCCATCAGGAAAAGGGAAAAATTTCATCTTGCATTACAACAGAGAATATACTTTTACTTTCTTAGGTAAGTAAAAATATCAGTGATATAATAATGAATAAATTTATTGATAAGAAAAAAATTATCACATAACGCAAAGAGGTAGAGTTAGAACTCGTTTCTTAACCGAAAATAATACTAAATATAACACAATAAGGTTTACCTGCAAACATTTGAAATAAGCATTTTTTAATGGTACAGACTATGAAAAGTGATTTTTAATTTTTCCTGTAGCTCTTTTAAAATATACATTTAAGATAAAATTTTAAAAAAGTGCGAATGAGATAATAATCCCTAAAAAACATAAAAAACGGTTTTTCATACACTTTCGAAGAAAACGAGCTCTTGCATAAGCAACGCATGTACTTCCAATTAATGCTCTTCTCTTATCAGCCTTTTTGTGTCTGAATCTCAGGTCCTTAACCAAAATACTTAGATACGATTTATCCAGTAGCACAAACTCTTTGTCGGTGAGTTCAGTATTTAAGCTTTTTAGAATAACATGCTTTTCTAATTATTAAATATAGACCAATGATACCACTTTCAAGGTTAGCTTATACTAATAACAGATATTATACTCTTACTTTCTTAGTACATATTTGAGAGCGTTTTTTTTCTCTTCCACAAGGTCTATTTTTTCCAGGGGAAGAAATAATTGGATTGTTTTTTTTTCCTTTTCACATGGCATGTAGGATTTTCCTCGAAATTTTAAGGGCAGTGTTTAATGATACCTGATTGAAAATATTTATTTTAAAAAATAAAATTACTTTTTACCTCTCGGAAAGATGGATCTGATTCCACAGGACCACCGTTTTTCTTCTCCAACTCGAAATAGTCACACAAATTGAGCACAAGCTATTGTGTTTGTCAGTGAAGAGTTTCGTCACATCTTATTTAAAAGGACAAATTGAATCTTATTACTTTATTCTAATTTTTAATACCTGATTATTACAACTGATTAAACTAGTGCGAAAAACACTTTAAAATTATATACGTTTGTCGAGCATTTAGACACCTACGACGGATTTGAAGATTAGAAATATCTAGGTTCAGTTTTTTAATAAATATAATACATACTTATCGGTAATAAATTATAAACAATAATAGCTTTTATGTAAAACAATCTTCGGTTTTAAATTTAATTGAAAAATTTCTGAAAAACACAATGTAAGTAAAACTCCGAATGATGACTGTCAAAAAAATAATGTTTTGATTGAAGTTAAAAACAAGTCTACATTCATAAAATGAAATGACTCGTTTGTCTCGGCTGTCTTTATCTTGCTCTACCCATAATGTCAAATTTTCTGCGACGTACAGCTTGGACTGGAATAATATCTTGTTTACCGTCCTTGTATTATTTGTATACAAATTAAAATGAACAGGTCTCATAACTGTCTTTGATATATTTGTAGATTGATTACGCATGGATAGTCTCTCACTGGACCAACTGTAATATATTTGTTACGTAAAATTTCAGCGTTGCAACTGTATTGGATTGGGATACTACTGTTACTTCAAAAACTTAGGAGCACAAATCAGGCCTATTTGATACGGACTTATATTCTGTTGTTAACGAGACCGCCCCCGAGTCGAAGCGATCGGTCCGCCACAATTTAATTTTAGACCCTAAAAGAGGTGTTTCGTCCTAGCTACCGACGGTGGACTCATCAGTGGGTCCGTCGGAGCTTTCCCCAGACACCTTTGGTACACTTTCTACATCTGCATATTCATATTTAAACCTTTCTGCATCAGAACCTATAAACCAGATTCTGAGTGAGCCGCCATCTATTTATTATCAAATATAGCCTTCTTTATTTACCCTAAAAGTTAACTCAAAAAATTGCAATTTATAAACCTATGAAAAATAAAAGTACAATGTAATTTTAAAAACTAAAAAAAGAAAATAATGTGGAAAAGAAAATGTAACTCTACCTTTAAATATCTACCTATAGAATAGATGCTTTATTTTAGTCTCTATTTAAAAGGATTATGGTACCAAAAAATTAATCTAGTTCCATTTTTATCCATTATTTTTCTGATTGTCTACTTGGTTTTCTTTTTATACTACGCTTACAGTGAGAGTCAAGCTTGCAATCTGTAATGATACTGTTTCTAAAGGCCTAAAAATAGAATACTTTTGTAGTTCCTTGCAAATTCTGGAGAATATTATGGATTAGAGTACGAATGTGGATAGATTGATCGACTAAATGATCTAGGCAACTAGGGTTAAGAACCCCATTCATTTCTTGCAGACTTTATCTGTTACTCGTTATATCTGTTCTATATGAACAGGTTTATTGTCTTAGTCAAGTGTAGAAGCTGTGTTAGTAGCTTCTACCCTGGTTAGAGGCCTTCAGGATTATTAGATTCTTTAAAGTTCGGTAGGTTAGAGCTTAATTTTCGGAGACACTTTTCATCTTCTTCCTCACATAGTCTACATCTTGGTTCTTCATTATAGATGCATGTTTTATCTATGTATTTCTCTAAGCTGCAGCAGCCTAGTTGATTGTCTGCTTAGATATAGCACATTGCGGCTTGTATTTTATGTACTCATGCAAGAGTAACCTTGTTGTATTTTTCCTGAATAATAAGGTTTTGAAAATATTCCCAGATCTGTTTGGATTTTAACTCATAGCATACTGCTGTTTTTAAGCTGTCAGAAATAAGTGTGGTCTCTATAACATTTTCTTCGATTGTCTCAGAGAAAAGTATCAGTTTCATAATTTCTGCCTGAAATACGGTGGCGTGCTACCTCAGTGCTTCAGTTATATCGAGTCTGGGGGTGGAGCGATGTATTTCAGCACATATGCCATAGTAGTTTTGTATCAGTCTTTAAACTAGACGAGGCTTCCTGATTAACCTCAGGTTGTGTTTGAGTAAGTCTGAATGGTATGAAGTCAGTTAAAGTTGTATTGTAGTATGGTATCACTGCTCATCTCCAATCATAAGTAATGCTAGTGTGTCCTAGGGCAGGTCAAGTTTACCGCATCTAATATTCGCCGTTTTGATTTTTATATCAAGATTTAGTAGGGTTTCCATGGCTTCTATCTAGCTGCTTCTTATAACTTCTGTAATATACAGAGATAGACTACTCTTTGGAAATTAGAAAGCACCAAATTAGCCTGTTTCTGAGAGTTTTTTTCCCACCTTATAATCAAGACATAAGTGGTCGTAGGCCTCACCACTGCTGCTTACAACCAGTGTACAATATGGGGTTTTATTTCGCTTTGTCATTTTACTTCTGATTATATTGTTTTGCAAGTGTGAATTCTTGGTAAGCTTTGCATCCAGACTTAATTCTAGGTACTTGAGTTCCTGGCTCCTCTGCAATTTTTCTATTAAAGAGAGTTGATAGTTTTAACTGGTCCTTTGCAGGATTTATCCTAAGGTGTTCTTTAGTAAAATGCTCCTCCACTGTAGTGGAAATACAGAATTTAAAAAAGACTAAAAAAAATCAAATTAAAGGTCCACAGGAACCCTTTCATTCTTCATAAAAATAAAACAAAGGGGCAGTTTTTTTTGTTAATCTTGAATCTTTCTCTTTATTAAAAGTTACTGTTTCAGTTAAATATATTTAATTCTTGGAAACTGCATATTACGACACTGTAAATAAAAAACAAAAATCCCGTTCCTCACAAAATGTTTCTCCAAGAGTGTATAATTATGCTCTTGCACTAAAGAAATATCGACTTGTCTACGAGGGGTACGAGGAACATAAACAAACTTCGTTGTCAAGATAGTGATCACTAATTAACATAATGAAATCAATAGCGCATATTAGTGAATATATAATTATTATATTAGCATTTGTTATAATCGGAAGTGTGCAGCAGTTGGTACACATAGTAATAATTATTGCGGATGACGTATTCAATGGTACATTGATCATTGGTGTAACAAATTAATACTGAAATATAATCTTTTGCGATTTGTGTTAAAAATACAAAGATAATTATAATTTTCAGAAATGTCTTTTTAAACACATGGCTTCAAAAAAAAAAAATAATCCCCGCGATGCTGAAACGTAAAACCATTTATGAACTTCCATTGACCTTTTGCAAATTTAGCTCACCTCTTTACAATTTGAAACAATTTTTTTAACTTTAGAAAAAATCCACCCCCTTCTTTTAAACTCAGTCTCATTTTTCAGTTGTCTTATTAAATACACGTGGTCATCAAAAGTGAATGAGAAGATGCTCACAATGATTTGATGTAAAAATCTCAACAAAAGGAATTTGCGATTGTTTATTATGTCTTCATAGAATTAGTGAAATTATTTTTTTTAGTAAAAATATTCGTAAATCTTTCCACGGTGGATGAAAATAAAATCTTAATGTTTTTAGTGAAAAATTTTGGCATTTAGACAGTCCAGTGTTGTGGCAGAAAGTTTACTAGAAGAGCATATCTTGTCGATAATTCCTTCTGGCTAAAAATTATTTTTAGATTTTTTTTTAAGAAGCAAACAAAAAACTTATTAAAAAGTTTTAAAAAATTAAAAAAAAAAATCTGATATGTTTACTACAAAATAAAAAAAAAACAATTTAGGATATTCAGAGTGAGCTCTAGTTAACACATGATTGAACTACATAAAATAAATATAAAGGCAAAATGTTCGGCGTGAATACAGGCACTTGAAACTATACCATAACTCTGCACTCCAACACCTCTCAATTATCATATCATCAACATGTCATTTGCCCCAAATTTAAACACCGTAACACTTTACACTTAATTTGCCCGTGCTCAATGAGCCTTGACTCATACTCTTTCGGCAAATGAAGCCAAGCGTGAGACACACCCTCTATGTTGCATGTGTGTAGATGTATAAGTTCGTTCAATAAAAGAACATACACTATCCGTGAATAGGACTAGTTCTATTTCAGTCAATATTATTGTAAAGAAAAGAGATGGATGTGGATATACGGTTAAATGAAGTTAGAAACTAAGAACACATAGTTGTATAAAAAGGGTTACTTTGGACCTGAGGGTGGATTACGATTCGTGGCTAACCAAGCATGAAAAGTAGCAGCCCTTTAAAAAGAAATAAATGAGGTACATTAGAGATTTTCAGCAATGGACGTTGACTAATGATTTTTAAATTTATACTTCACTAGCTACACACTTTGAAGTATTTTGTTTATTAGTTCGTTATTGTGTTTTGACATATATAATATCAGAAGGATTTTTACTTGTCACAAATGTGTCTACAATTACGTGAAAAATAATTATGTACAGTAGTAAATAAATTTAGAATCTCAAAAAATGTATAATTTAGTTTTCTAAGTTGAAAAAAAATATTCACGTTAAATTCGCGTTAGAGCCAATTCTTCACTACCCAGAGCTTCTCTTGATTAAATCCAGACTAGATAATTTTCGATTTTAAAGATAATTTTGATAAAAGGAATGATTGTAAATTGACACTTATGAGTCTAATTCTAAAAGAAGGAGGAGTTTTAAAAAAAGAGAGTCTACATTCGACGAGTATGTTTTTTGTTTATTTCGATTACCCGAGAAAAGGGCGTCGATTTGAATTAAAATTTTTGCATTATGTTCAAGAAGTTGCTGCGGTAGTCCCATATTATTTTTATCGAAATTGGTTCAGTGAAATTCAAGATGGCGCTGATAATGGTGGACAAAAATTAATTTTGTTCAATTTTCTGCAAAACTGATATGGGGGAATTTTGAGAGTCGTAAATAACGAATCTAAAATTAATTTAAATATGATGGATTAAAAATTTTACAACTCTCCATTTTTTCCCAAATTCGTATAGAGGGGTTTTTGAAGGTCTAAATTGCGAATTTAAAATTATTTTTAAAAAATTCACCATGGTGGATCTAATATGACAAATAACGAAATAAAAATTGTTTTAAAAAACTAGTATGGCAGATGCAGTATGGGCCTCTAAAAATTTTATATTTACACATTATGTCCAAAAATATTACTAAAGGGTTTTCGAAGGTGTAGATTAATATTAGATTAAGAGTTTAAAATTATTTTTTTTTAAATTCAATATGTCGGTTCCAATATGGTGGATTGAAAATTTTTATTATTCACATTTTTCAAAATAGGTATCAGGAAAAATACGTTGGATGACAAAATTTAGCTTATATCAAATTCTTTCATTATGGGTATTGGGAGATTTTGGGGGGCCTATGTTACGAATTTAAAATTAATTTCTTAAAATTCAAGATGAGAGACTAAATCAGAGTTGCCACCCTTCCTGATTCTGCTAGGATAGTCCTAATTTCGACAATATTATCCCGCGTTTTGACGACCTATCAATTTTGTTCCGATTTTTGTAAACATGAAACGATCACTCACATGGTTCCCATCACCCGCGCCTGTTGTATACGTTAAATGCATTATATGGTGTTGTATCTGGTATAATCAAAATACCTCCAATGCTTATGTTGAGCGAGTGTTCTCCCTTACGATGCTCAAATTCTCAAATGTCAGAAATCGTTGCTCTGTAGATTTAGTGAAAACAGAATTGCAAATTTCGCTCAACAAAGACATGTTTTGCTCGGATTTCATAAATAAATATAAAAACGACGTAGAATTAATGAAAGTGGCCCGTAGCAATAAAAAATGTGCCTAAAAACATCATAAACAAAATAAAATACATATTAAAACAAAAAACACTTCTATTTTTTCCGTCAGTCAAATATTCTGAACTCCGAGTGCCTCAGGGCCGGGATCTAGCCTCCCTCTTTAGGGGGGGGGGGTATTACCACAGTGCAGTATGACAAGCGAAAGCGAGTTACCAACTGAGAGAGGGATCTCACATTCCAAATATATCAGGCAGGTTTGAGTCTTTATTTTCTGAATTCGAAACTCCTAGGAGAGGGGTTGATTGCCCCCCACCACCTCCCCTTGGATCCGCGCTTGACCGACCAATTATCCCGACATTTTTCTCCTAAAGTGGCAACCCATGACTAAATATTTGTTTGATACAATTTCATTCAAAACAGATATTTTAATAATTCTCAGAATCAAGGATTTTTTTCTGTTCAATTTAGTGTGATTTATAACGATGGGTAAAATTGGTACTTTTCTGTGACTTTGGGACTCAACTTAATTAAAAACTAAAAATCTGAAAATAAAATTTTCATCAAGTAAAGTCTAAAAAGCGTTACAAAGCGAAAAATAATAATCTTTCACATGCAATATGATGATTAATTACAACTAAAAAAACATAATCCTTACCACACTTTATCGAATTTTTGAGTAATAATTTTTTAAATTTCTTTGAAACTTCTAGACTGGAGATTCTCAACCAGTTTTATAAGCAATATAAACTTCATGGTATTGACTGATAAGCATACGTCTAATTTCAAGCTTATTAGCATAGGAGTTCCCAGAGCATTCTTCTCTCTTCCACATTCTTCAATATATGATTTAATATACCGAGATATCCTCTGAATGAACTATATCTCTTCACTGACGATACTGTCGTTGGTTCAGCCGTCAAAAAATCAGACTAATTATTTTTTGTCCTCAGATACATGTTGGCCGACGAAATGAATGACTAAATCAAAAATCTAATCCTTTGAAGGCTTTTATTTCGCAATAATACCTATCCAACCTCATTTAATAGGATAAATGAGAAAGAAAATTTTCGTTTTTACTTTTCAATAGTTTATTTCCGGATTAAATAAAAACATATTCCAGCAGAATTTGATTGTAGTAATAACTAAGTAAGTTATGAGACTGGTGCCAGGATTTACAACTAGCTACGCATCCCTTAAAATTTGATTTTGAAGTTTTATATAAGGTGACCGGGGAAATGTGCAAAATCTCCTGGATATGATAAAAACACCTGAAAGTAATACTACAAGTTCATATAAACTTTTTTCGTATAGGCCTCCTATTCGGAGATATGGGCACCCAAAAAGTTGGAATGGAATCAAATTTTTTACACATAATTATTGAACCATCAGGTATATTTCAATTTATTTTATGTTGTATACCAGGTAAGATCCTTTAAATTACTATCCACGAAAGCGTTGTGTGACACTCATGGCCCCATTTTTTTTACGCCCTATATGATAAGAAGTTTGGACAACGTTTTTTACATATCTATTGACTAAAAATTAAGTACTCTTCATTATGTCGTTAATCCTAACCGTTTTCGAAAATACGTCATTTTATTTACATCATGTATTTGGCGTATTTCGATAAAAAATACTTCTTTGTTCCTATCAAATGTTCAACCTTCAACTTTATGATAAAAATAAATTCGATCTAATATAGAGTTTACCTCATTATTTAAAAACGTCTCATTCTGTGAATTGCAGTTCCACCTAGGTTCGCAAAAAATGTGGGTTTTATTTTATCGGCACCAAAAACAAAGTATTGTTGTTGCAAATGGGCCAGAGGTACGAGAGAAATAAATATCCTTCATTTTAGAACTTGTCAACTTTCACATCGCTGACACATTGATTCTTCACTTGGTTATTAATTTACTGATTTTTAGATTTCGTGAATAAATTAATTGTGAAATAATTCGAAATATGGAATACACGTTTATCGAGTATGCATATATATATATATATATATATATATATATATATATATATATATATATATATATATATATATATATATATATATATATATCTGATGTATCGTCGTGTATCTTGCAATACCTTGGAAGATAGGAGGTTATATCACGACAGAGATCCTAATCGTACTCTTCCAGATCAGAAAATATCTCAGCGAGTTGACTAACGTCTAAGGGAGAATGGTAGGCGACTCCATTTAATAAGATTATATTATTAAATTGTTTCTTAATTTTAGGAAATTTAGAGAAAAGAGGTACTGACGCTGGTCGGAGAAGAACTAACGCACGCATAAATGCTGTAAATGACATTCCTTCAACGAGCACTCGAAAATTATCAACGCAGTTTAATACGTAGAAAACAATAGTATATGAAGTTCTTCGAAAACAGCTGTTATATCCATATCATTTGAAAAAAGGTCATGAACTGATTCCTGAACATGTTTCCCGTAGAACGCAGTTTGCAAATTGGCCATTGGCTCAGCAACGAAATCATGGAGACTTCATCAGCGCTATTCTCTTCACGGATGAAGCAGAGTTTACCAAATATATTATCAAAAATTTACGCAACTCATATGTATGGGCTAATGAAAATTCTCACGTAACTATTGTTTCGACTCATTAACATCAGTTCCAATCAATTAATGTCTGGACAGGAATTATTGGCAATTTTTTGATTGGACCATTCGTATTGCCGGCACGACTGAACGGAGAACTTTATTTGGAGTTCTTTCAAAACGCTTTTCACGATTTAGTAGAGCACTTACCGCTGGAAACCCGCACGATGAGGCACCACCTAATTACAGCATTGCTGTTCGGAGCACGTGATTAACTTTTATCAAAACCATTGGATAAGTGGAGGAGGACCTATTGCCTGACCTATTCGATCTCCTGACCTAATGCCGTTGTGGGGATACCTCAAAAACTTGGTGTATTCCACTACGGTCGATAGTAGGGAGAAACTTCTACGGAGAATCACGTTTTATTGTGATCAAATAAGGAACAATGCTGAGTTAATCTTGCAGGTAAAGCAGTCCTCAATTCATCGTGCCCGTGAGTGTATCAGATTTCACGGAGCCCATGTTGAACCCTCTTACAAAATTTTTAACTAAGGAGTTAGTTTAACTTTTTATTGAAACTGTGGTGACAGGAGAGAATTCGTCTTTTTCATATTTAACCCGACAGAAGTTACGGGACTAACAGTGTAAATAAAATGACGTTTTTCGAAAACGGTTAGGAATAGCGACATGAATAAAGCATTAATTTTTTGTCGATAGTTAAAGGTATGTAAAAACGTTATCCAAAGTTGTTATCATACAGGGCATAAAAAATGGGGTCATGAGTATCACAGCTGGTTTGTCCCAGCGGTTGTGAGTAATTCACAACACTTTCTGGGGCAGTATTTTGAAGAGTCTTACCTGGTATACATAATATTAAAAAAAAAATTAGCTTGTGGTTTAATAATTATGAGTAAAAAACTTAATTCTATTTCAGTTCTTTGGAAGCAAATGTCTCCAAAGAGGAGGCCAATACGAAAGAAGTATATATGAACTTGTAATATTCCTTTCAAGTATTTTTTCATCTTCTGAATCTAAAATTAATTTTAAAAAAATTTTTCCAATAATTTTAGTTATTACCGTGTCCGCAAACTAATGGTTACGTCAATCATATCGAAATTGATTTTTGGTTGTCAAACTAACACAGGATGATTCTTGTTAAAAATAGGCATCGGCTGTACAAGAAACAGGATCCTTGTCTCATGTGGAACATTAAATATTTTTTCTACCATTTAATTCGAGACTCCCTACCCCTCATTATTTAAATATTATTTTCAGCCTTACCGTTGCTGATTTTTAACCTATTTAAATAATTAGTTATTATAAGTATCAAACTTACACAATCAAGTCTCTTTAATTATTTATTGATAATGTTTTTACGTCATATACTTGTAGAAATTAGATTTTAGTATTTTACTCGTTAACTCCTACCTAGTATTCAGTGTCCAATATCATTTCTAAATTTATTTTCCAAAACATTAACAATGACACATTCTGTCAACGCCTGTTCCTTAGACCTACGCCTTTTCACCTTCCTTTAATTTATCAATAAATCTTGTGCCGATAAAATCATGACTTTTATGCAAAGTTTCTAATGTTTATTCATAAAACCAAAAACAAGTGTTGAACACAGCCGCCAAACATGTATAACAACCAAGTTAATTTGACTTGGAAAATGTAAATTTGTGCTAAAGACTTTCACTCTTATGGTAAATGTGCTCCGTACATTTTCAATGACTTTTAAAGTAGATGTTTTCGTAGAAAATAGAGGGTACTCATATAAATATTATTTTAGTTAAATACTAGTTATTTTGTTGTCTTTAGACAATAATAATTAATGTAGTTAGGTGATAAATTAAGATAGCTTCTTTTTTATTTATTTTCTTTTATTTTAAATTTATTTGCAGATGCAAATTATTTCATTTAGCAGACAGTATGGGAATGCCGTCAAAAGTCAAAATATAAAAATATCACTACTCAAGTGTTACTGACTATCAAATTTTTTAATTTATGAATAAGCTGTATCATAACATCATCTATATTCTTATAAAATTGTAACATTTGTCTGTTTGCAAGTCTGTCTGTCTAAAAAAGTCTTTCTACAAACCCTATTAAAATAGAATGTTTAGTGTATTGTAGAACATGTCATTTTGAAATAACAGTTGTCTCCCATTAGGTCGTTGAAACGACAGTACATGCGCGGGTATGATTTTACAAACGTAAGAAAAAACTTGTATTGATTTTTGAGGATGAAAACAAGAGTCGAACTGAATGCACAGCGTAAAAGGCCAAAAGTTTGCATCAGATCCGAATTTTAAAGAATCTGGATAATTTTTTTTCAATTACTCAGTTCAATATATTCCAACGGTATACCTGCGACAGTACTCTAATCCATGAACCCCAAACCTATGGAGCCGTGAGCGCTCGAATTTGCTTTTCGTTTAAGGAAATTGGGGTTTGTGGGATTAGGGTTTGTGGATTTAGGCTTTGTAGATATGGAGTTCATAGGTTTGGAGTTTGCAGGTTTATGTTTATGGGTTTACGGGTTCAGTAGTGACGGGATTGGGCTTTGTCAGATGGGGCTATATGGGTTAGGGTTTTATGGGTAAGGGATCCATAGGTCACGTATTCGTGGATTAGGATATTGTCGCAGGTGTACCGTTAGACTCGTTATCGTGCGCAGTTTAAAAAAAAATTATCCAGATCCTTTTAAATCTGTGTCTGACGTACTTTGATATATTTTTCTTTACTGTATGCAAAGGAAAAATTTTGTACGAAGTTGGGTACTATATTTATTTGTATATAATATATATATATATATATATATATATATATATATATATATATATATATATATATATATATATTATTTTGAAACATTCAAATATACATGTAAGTCGAAGCAGGGGCGAATCTAGCCTCTCTCTTTGGGGGGGTGGTGGGCGGTGATATCACAACAGTCTAGTATGGCAAGCAAAAGCACATTGTCGACGGGGGGGGGGGGGGGGGGGCGAGAGACGTTAGTAACGTTCCTATTTCTACTGTAAAAGGCAAGGTCAGCTCTATTTTCCTGAATTTGAAGCTCCTGGGGGGGGGGCGATCTCAAGAATAAACAATTCGTCGACAGAGGGGGGGGGGAGATACCAGTAGCATACACACTCCTAGTATAAGAGTCTATTTTCTGAACTCAAAGCTCTTGGGGGCGCAATCGCCACCACCGACACCCTCTTGGATCCGCGCCGACGAAGAATCGACGAAGTAAAAACCTCTTTTTAGAAACTTTACTTACAGAGTGTTTCCAAATAAGTGCGAAAAATTTTAAAGAGTTATTCTTGAGCTAATTTTAAGCATAAAAGTTCATATAAACATATGTCGGATAATGTTTAGTTTTTTAGTTTTAGAAGATATAGGGTGTTAAATTTTATTATTATTTCCAGTTTTTAAATTTATATAATTTTTTTTAAGATAATTAAGTCAAATTTGGGACACATAATACTTTTTATAGTTCTCTTAAAAAGTTATTCTTATGTGAAATATACAAAGTGGTACTTTTGTCCGGGTCTGTAAAATTTTGCCCTCACGAACTTTTTTTTGGACTCAATTTGATTATTCAGTTAGCTTTCACATTTTATCGTGAAACTTTTTTGTGTCTCCAGTTTTCCTCAAAAAATTAATAGTTTTTCTACAAAAAAATAAAATATATTCGCATCTCCAATTAAGTTTTGTAAGGGTGGTTTATTAAGTGACGAAAAGATATAGTGGGCTGTTATTTATGCTGAATTATATCAACAACGTAGCTTACCTGATCATAACATATTTGCTCGTCTTCATCAGCGTTAACGAGAAACGTCCTCTGGATATAACAACCGTAGCGCTAGAGGAAGCTGTTCTTAATTTAATAGAAGAATCTCCTAAAACAAGTACGAGAAAAATTACTAATATATTTAATATAAGCAATGTCACAGTATTCCGAATTTTAAAAAACACCAATCGTATCCCTACCATATCCAGCAATAGCAGGCGCTTTTACCTCGAGACTTTGCCGCGTATAATTTTCTGCCATCGGATACTTCAAACTTTTCAAAGGACTCCATAAGAAATTTTCACAATAATCATATTTGACTTTAAGAAGATCCGCATACATTTCTTGAAACCAATTATCGATATCAGTTTTTATTAAATGTATGGATTGGTACTATAAGCGATTATCTTATTGATCCTTGTTTATTTCCTTCTATTAAGATTAAATGGAGATCAATTCTGTTATTTTCTCGAAGAAGAGTTACCTGACGTTCATGAAAAGGTTCCTCTTCAATTTAGAAAAGAATTATGTTTTATGCATGATGGCGCGTCAGCATATTTCAGTGTCAATGTACTTACAATTAGAAGCAATATATCCCAATCTTTGGATAGGTCGAGGAGGCACTCAAACTGGACTGCCCGATCTCGGGATATAAATCCTGTGGATTTTTGCATCTGGGATTCCCTTAAATCTTTGGTTTATACATATTCTGTTGAATATTTTGAAGATTTGAGAAATTGCATTATTGCGTCTTGCGAAAGAATAGGAAATACTCCAGTATTATTTCAACGAATAAGCTCTTCAATGAAACGAAGATCGGATTCTTGCGTTATGGCTGAGGGTGGTCATTTTCAAAATATGTTGTAATTTCTATTATTAATATTTTATCGCTGTTGTTCAAATTCTGTTATTATTATGTTGTATTTTTTCTTGATTCCTGTTGATTAAAAAAATGCGAATCAAAATGGATTAAAATACATTGATTTGCATATGTATTTAGTTTTTTTGTGGAAAAACTATCGCCTTTTAGAGGAAAACATAAGAGACAAAAGGTTTCACAGTAAGATGGAAAAGCTGAATAAGTAAGCAAATAAAATCAGTGGCGCCCGAAAAAAAAGTTGGAGAAGGTGAAAATTTTACAGACCCGGAAAAGTACCATTCTGTATATTATTTCACATAATAATTATTTTTTATAAGAACTGTAAAAAATCTGATGTATTCCAAATTTGACTTAATTGTCTTTAAAACAAATGATATAAATTTAAAAAACTAAAAATAATAATTACTTTTAACACCCTGTAAAGCAAAAACTAAGCATTATCAGACATATGTTCATATAAATTTTTATGCTTAAAATTAGCTGAAGATAACTCTTTAAAAATTTTAGCACTTTTTAGCAAACACCCTGTACACAGGGTTATTCACCGTTTACGGCACGGAATATTGCGGCCAAAATACGTAATTTTCAAAAAGTTTTACTTTTGGGATATATGGGGGTCTAATATAGTTACTTTTTAAAATTATTTTCATATTATACAGGGTGTCCCAAAAGCTCTGAAAGTATCAAAGTTTTGTTTTTTTTAATGGAACTCCCTGTATATTATTACACTTTTGGATTCTCTGATCAAAATAAGTGCCTATTTTAATAAGGTTTATAGTACCTAAACCTTAACGGTTTTTAAATAATTTGAATTTTGACAAAATCTAACCTAATTTTCATGTTTCAAATACTTAAGATGTATTTTAGTTATGTATTCGAAATTTACAGTGAACTGTAACAATAAATCATATTTTATAGCCCAATTATAATAAACTTGCTATAATATACAGGGTGTCCAAAAATTAAAACTAATCAAATAAGAACTTTAAGTGGCTATAACTTAATTAATTTAAATAGAATGCTATACTTTTTACCTTACCAGAAAATGTACCTTTTAAATACCCATCGAACGGTATAAGGGTGTTCTATAGCTAAGTCTTCGCGTTTTCAGAGAACACGCCAAATAATCGTTTTCTGCACCATTTTGTGCTTTTTTACTAGATGTTCTAATGTATCTAGTTGCCTATGGCATTTGGAAATTACAAGTAATTTACAATTATAAGAATAATAATCAAGAATATTTTTAGAAATGTTCAGAAACTCGGGACGCGATTTATAGTCGTCCAGCAGGCTATAACAGCAATAATGGTAATAACATATTAACGATAGTACAAAACAGAAGCAAAATATTTATAGTAGATATTCGAAATGTCGACCATTAATTTCCAAACACTTACATATTCTCTTTTCGAAACCACTGCTAACACTCTGGACAACATTTGCGGAGTTACTGTTTGAAAAGTATCTCTTACGCGTTTTTTCATATCGTGTGATGTTGTCGGG
The DNA here is from genome assembly GCA_034092305.1 of Diaprepes abbreviatus. Classification (NCBI taxonomy): domain Eukaryota; kingdom Metazoa; phylum Arthropoda; class Insecta; order Coleoptera; family Curculionidae; genus Diaprepes; species Diaprepes abbreviatus. The sequence goes on along the minus strand of JASJET010000028.1, from coordinate 27,882,924 downwards.
GGCGCATTGTAGACAATTCCTTTTATGTATACCCGTAAAAAGAAATCTGGCGGAGTTAAGTCCGGAGATCTCGGAGGCCAATTTTGAAATTCTTCTCTCCCAATACATCTGATTTGAAAGACTTTTAAAAATTGCCGAACCTCGCGATGATAATCAGGTGGAGCTCTATCCAATTGAAGTCACATAGTTTTTCTAATATTCAAAAAGGACATCTTCTAATAACAGTGGAAGTTGGTGTAAAAGAATATCGCGAAACATCAAACCTTCAAAAAAGTAGGATCCAATTAAGTATCGACCCAGTGTTCTTCCCCACACAATAACCGACCACCAATTCTGGTTTCTCATGACTCTATATTCAAGCGGATTGGAATCAGAATAGTAATGAAAGTGTCTATTCACGAAACTATTGTTATAAAAAGTACATTCATCACTATATAACACAGTAAAAAAAAGTGTTCATTTTCTGCCAATTGATCTAGCGCCTATAAGCAGAATCCAGTCCGGTTGTCAAAATTATTTCCGTGAAGCTCTTGACAAAGCTGGATTTTATAAGGATGAAATCTATATTTGTTAAGAATCCTTGAAACACTTGCTTGGTTAATGTTAGTATTTTCGGATATATGATTCCGACTAATATTGGGATTTTCGATCACTGAAAAAAAAAACATTTTCTTCATCCTCAGTGACAGGTTTTCTTATAACAGGTTTTTATAACTGATACTTCCACTTTCCAGAAACTGGTTTAATAGTATCACAAAACGGCTGGTTAAGGATGGTTTCTTTCAGGAAACCTTTTAGCATAAACTCGAAAAGCCAACAAACAATTTTGATGATATTCTCCAAGGATAAAAATCACATCAACACGCTCTTCCTTTGGATAAATCTTCATTTTGACAAAGCAATAACACAACAATGTTCAAATAATTCAAATAATTCAATTCAGTAAATGAAGTTTTACAGTTACAAAAAAATAATATCGCTAATATAGTAAAAGGGTTTTCAGACCAAGCTGAGAGATTAAATGAATTATCTGACGTTTCTAAATACAAAACATCTATTCAAAAAACACAAAATTGTGCAGAAAATGATTATTTGGCGCATTCTGTGAAAACGCGAAGATTTAGTTGTAGAACACCCTTATACCATTCGATAGGCATTTAAAAGGTACATTTTCTGGTAAGGTAAAAAGTATAGCGTTCTATTTAAATTAATCAAGTTATAGCCACTTAAAGTTCTTATTTGATTAGTTTTAATTTTTGGACACCCTGTATAATAGAGCAAGTTTATTAAAATTGGGATATAAAATATGATTTATTGTTACAGTTCACTGTGAATTTCGAATACATAACTGAAATACATCTTAAGTATTTGAAACATGAAAATTAGGTTAGATTTTGTCAAAATTCAAATTATTATTAAACCCTTAAGATTTAGGTACTATAAATCTTATTAAAATAAACACTTATTTTGATCTGAAAATGCAAAAATATACAGGGGGCTCAATTTAAAAAAAAACACAACTTTGATACTTTCAGAGCTTTTAGGACACCCTATAATATAAAAGTAATTTTAAAAAGTAACTATATTAGACCTCTCATATATCCCAAAAGTAAAACTTTTTGAAAGTCACGTATTTTGGCCGCAATATTCGGTGCCTTATAGGGTGAATAACGCTGTATATAGGTCGATCGTAATTGTTCTATAACTGTTTCTATATTGACAAGTGGAAAACATTGTATGAATGTTAATAATAAAAATATATTTAGAGTTTTGAATTTCCGTCAATCTTTGGAGAAAATCCACTTGGTTTTATTTTAGTTCAATAATTTAATAATATTTTACTGTTCTTAAGTGTTTTCTGCATTACTATCTACAACTGTTGAAGATATTCATCATCCATATTTGTTAATCGTTGTATAATTAGCAATAATGTTGGCCAATAAATTAGCTATCAATAATCCTTATAATCTCCCACAATATCTATTATAGTCGTCCAAATACCTTAATTTCAAATGAATTGTCGGCGCACTTTTTCCTTAAACTAGCATAAAATTAGAATATTATTTAACACCCGTGACCCGCACCAGCTTCAAATGGGTACGATTAGGACAATGTAATTATAACGGCTGAGAATGCGTGAAAGTATGTCATGATGGGTAAGTATGAAAAATAACTTGATATGAAGTTCTCCATTTCTTTTTTGACAATTTTTAAATAATTTTGATATGTTAGTTCATATCTTTGTCTTTATAAAATATAAATGCGTCTTTGTCAAACAGTATGAAGAAAGACGCTACTAACAGTTTTAATTTTTATTACGTTCTAACAATTTTTGATTTGGGACCAACTGATTGAGCTGTTTTGTTAGTTTTCCATTTAAATTCTAAATATTTCAGTTATTGTTTTCGCTCATACAAAAATTAAAGTAAAAATAAATTAAAATAATCAAAAACTCATATCGAAGCGTCAATTTCACCGTTTAAACAATGGTTTAATGTAAATTCGCCCATTATCTGCGTGACACTTACCTTTATCGCTCGTTTGGGTCGTATTTATGACTTCCCATTTTTTGTACGGGTAAAGTTAAAATATTTTTGATAGCTTTTTAAATATAAATTCGACACGGAAATAGTAAAAATGTCCCACAGTGGTTCGTATAAAGAATTGGAGAATAGAAAACTGTTTTTCCAATTTTTTCAAATTCGGGGTAAACCGCCTATAGACACAAACACTAGCAAAAATTGCATTTTAAACCCGATTTAACCTTATAATTGTATTATGTTAAAAAGATTTTTTTAAAAAGTTATTTTTGCAGCCACACACTTATGGAGAAGTTAGGAAACCTGAAAGATTTTAGTTTTGGATTAAAGTCACGTCGATAATCTATACTTTAATGCAGATTGCGAACCACGCTCATTGGATCTTCCCAAGCGGTCACCCATCCAAGTACTGATCGTGTCCGGCACCGGTTCACTTCAGTAATTAGACATGAAATTACCTGGCCACTGAAGTGAATCCACGCCGAAATCTGAAAAAAGACAAATACCCATATGTAGCAGTTGGATTCTTCAATGGGAGAGATGAAAGGATTACATTTTAAGAAAACCATTACAGATATTTTTATTAGAAATATGTCACTAGTGGTTGAGTATAGTTGGAAATCTCGAAGAAATTACACTAAATGTTTAAAAAGGTTTTATTTAATGTTATTTACCCTGTGACAAGTATCCATCACTCGTTGGCAGTTAAAAACATAATTCTTTTTTTGCATAAATACACAAAATTGTTTTATTAAATACCAGCAGTTAAATTAAGAAATGCTCTTTGGTTAGAGTTGAGTTATATGTAAGTCTTAATATATCCAAATAATTAACTTTCACTTTTCTGACTTAGTTGTAAGATATTCTATCCAAAATATCAACTTCTAGTTAACAGTCTTTTTAACTCGAAATTCAAAATGTTTAGCAGTAAATAACCTAATTATTTTTTCAAAATTCCAGACTATAACTAAATATGGCATAGTTGTGACATTATTTTGTCCTCTCATTCAATTATAATATTTTAAGACCCTAAATTTCTTTCTGTATTGAGCATAGGCTTCTCTCTTTTTCTTCTGACTGTCCCTTTTTTACGTTTCCTTCAAACATTCCAGCCCTGCCATTCTTTTTGTTTCATCTTTCCATGGCGTTGTCAGTGTTACCCTTCCTCTAATTTTTTACACAGTTTTCATTGTAAAATTTGGCTGTTCTGCCGACTATCTTTAATTCGTTCCGACAAAGTTCTATTTAAGTTGCGTTTTTTGTACGATATCGAGGACCTCCATTCTCTGCCTTTTCCACCCATTGTTCTCTTAGGTCGAGTGCCCATCTATAAGACAAATATAAGATACAGATATGACAAATACGTAACACAGAAATGAAATACACATATAGTGTTAAAGGGTTTTTTATAGTCTACAAAAATCATGTGCTGAAGTAGATTTTATTCAAATGATTTCTCTGTAGCTATCTTCATGGTAAACTAATGATCGCAGATAATATACTCTTTGTTAAATGCAGCTTGCTCTATAATCTTGTTCCTTATCTATTGGACTAGCAATTATTTAGGTCAACAAAGTGTATATTTGTGATATTAAACTTATTGATTTGTGATTATCCTAAAGTCTTCTGTTCCCTTTTTTGAATGAAATTATTAGAATCGCTTTATTTCAATTTTCTAGTATGGTTTGATATTCTAAGGAAGTGTTAAAATAGGTATATTACTTTGGATATTATACTTTCGTGTATTTCATTTATTATTTCAGTTAGAATATGATCTGTTCCTTAAGCTTTATTGTTTTGGAATGACTTTAGAACCGCGGTATATTACTCTTTAGTTACTAAAGTAACAGTAATGTGTAATTAGGAGACATTCTTAAAAGAATGTCTCCTAATTACACATACATTACTTTTCTCTGTTATTAGATGATTAATTTATAATGAATAAGTTTGCACACAATATTTTCTATTATTGTAATTATTTCCTGTCCATTTTTTTAACTCAGTGCTGTTTTCGTCCTCCATAGTAATTATTTGATATTTTGATTAGTTTTTGTTGGGAGACTTATTTTGTTTAATGATATGTTCTCATATTTGTCAGTACAGGTATTCCAAGTCTTTTCAAATCATTGCTCTTGCTACTTTTCTGGCCGTTCAATAATGATATATTGCCTTTTGTTAATTCGTGTGTACTAATCTTCTTTATTTTATTTTTTATTTGGTTTCGAATTATATTTTTCTCTTCTTCTCATCTTTTTTCCTTACCATCTCTGCTGTTTTTCTTCTTGCTGCTGTAATATGTTTTAATATTTGATATACGTCTTTATTTTCTTCCATCTTTGGAAGGTAGATCTTTGCTTTCTTTGCGTAGAATTTTCTATTTTGTTACAATAATTATATTTATCGTTAACTTGCTGTTTTTTTTTCATATTTACCACTGCCCGTATTGAATATATTTAGCACTATTATGTCTTGAATTATTTTAAAAATATAACAGAAATTAAAAACACTGGTTCTTTATTTATTGACTTTTCTTAAAATCAAAACGTAACTCTTACTTTCTATAAAATGGTGATCTGTATCACCAAGTTTCAGAGAAGAAAAAATAAAATAAATTCAAAATCGCTGGCCTTGACACATATAATATAAAATTTTTTTGTCAAAGGACCAATGAAAATAACATGTTCTACTGATCTAACTTTTGATATTAAATAATTTTATTAATTTTTATAAATATTTCTTTCAATAAAAAATCAAATATGGTTTTGTAAAGTCAAGTTTTTTATTTATTAAAATAAAACGGTATTTCTAATACTTACTTTACTGCTAGAAGTATATACGCTCTCTTCAAAACAAAGGTTTTTAATACAGTCGATATTTTTGCCTTATTTAAAAAAAAAATTACTAGTTTTAAATTAATATATTTGGAAAATTTGAAAATGGAAAGTAGTACTGTCTTGAAAACTTCAATTTTATTTTTACTTTTGTCAAAAAAACTGAGCATCCGAACCATAGTAATTTCGGTTGTTTTTATTTTATATATTACCACGGCATTTTCAGCTTTTATGTTTCGGTAGTTTATTAGCGTTTTTGAATAAATTTTGGCCTGACATCGGTAGAATTTTAAAACGATGGCTATAGCGGTAATGTGCAGTAAAATAACAATTTCTATGCTTATTTTACTGTTGTTTAAATTATTTGTTTGTGGGACTGCCTTTTTGGGCAAGATAGAAAAGTAGTGCTTGGGAAAGAGGGTCATATGAAAAATGTGTTTATCCTATACTTATTTAAAACTTCAAAAAAATATATTATTAAAAAGTAGAAATCTCTAAATTACTGGTTTATAAAACAAATTGTTGAGCTGTAAGATACCAGTAATGTGTCAATAATATTAAAAAAATAATTAACATAAGGTTTAATGAGTAACATTTGAATAATTTACCCAAGTCGATAGCATAACTGACTGACTGACTCCGTAGCACTACAACCCAGGGTGCGTCTTGGCTGCCTCGACTATCTGCCTCCACCTGAAACGGTCTTGTGCCGACTTCCTCCATCCTTGCTGGCCAACTTCAAGGATAGCTAGATCCTTGTGGATGTCATCTCTCTATCTAAGCCTAGATCTTTCCAGTGGTCTTTTTCCTTGTGGTGCTTCCTCCCATATCCGTTTTATTAGTCGATCGTTTTGGCTCCTTTGTATATGACCTGCCCATCGTAGTCTTCTGGACTTTATTTCTTGAATGATGTCAGGACTTTGATATAATTGCGCAAGCTCTATGTTGCTTCTCATTCTGTCACGGCCTGTTTCAAGGTCTCGGTATGGGCCATATATTATGCGCAGGATTTTTCTCTCAAACTTTCTCAGCAGCTCCGTATCGTGGACTGTCAGGGTCCATGTTTCACTGGCGTACATTGCTATTGGTCGTATTATTGTTCGATAAATTTCGGTTTTTGCCTTTATAGTGATAAATTTTGACTTCAGCAAGGTTTGTATCGTAAATGTACATTTATTTGCTTGTGTGATGCGCTGCTTAACCTCTTTCTGCATATTATTGTTTGCCGTTATCACTGCGCCCAGGTACATGAAGACTCGCACATGCTCAAAATTATAGTCATCCATGGCGACGTTCTGCCTGTTTCTGTCTCGGGCGGGGTTGCTGGAGACGTGCATGTATTTGGTCTTTCCTTAATTTATTCGGAGTCCTATTTTTTGAGCTTCTTTTTCTATTTTTATGAAGTTTTTCTTTACATTGACTGTGCTTTCTCCTATCGCGCCCATATCATCCGCGTAGGCCAGAATAAGTTTAGGGCCACTTGACCCATAAACCTTCGCGTCAACTGATACTGTTCTTACGGCTTTCTCCAAATTCTTTCATAGCTTCCCACAACCTTATCCTAATAACACTGTCATATGCTTGCTCGAAATCTATGAACAGGGTATGTAAGTTTTTGTTAAACTCCCAACATTTCTCCAGCATCCGTCGGATAGTAAAAAGCTGGTCAACTGTTGATCTTCCGCTTCGAAATCCACATTGGTAGTCTTCGATAATCTCCTCGGTATACGCACAGAGACGTTGAAGGAGAATGCTGGAGAATAATTTATAGGCGTGGCTTAGTAGAGCAATACCTCGGTAATTTTTACATTGCATTTGGTCCCCTTTTTTGTGGAGTAGAATTATTACCCCTTCTTTCCATTCATCAGGAATTTCTTGATTCCAAATTTGTTTCACGAAGTTATGTATTTGTGCCATTAGATCGTTTCCTCCATGTTTCAGACTTTCTGCCAAGATATTATCTCGACCTGCCATTCTGTTATTTTTGAGTTTCTTAATGACTCTAATGGTCTCTTCCATGGATGGAGGTGGGATATTAACCTCTGCCGTAGCGAATACTGTAGCTTCAGGTTCTTTCTGCGTCGGCACGTTTAGTAGTTCATCAAAGTAGCACTTCCAACTGTCCAGTATCTCCACATTTGAGGCGGTAATTGTGCCATCATTAAACTTCAGCATTGTGGCACTTCTTGGGCAGAATCGCTTTTTATACCTCCCCACTTCCTTGTAGAACCTCCTAGTATTGCCGTTCTGAAAATCAGCCTGTAAGTTAAGTACTTTTTCTGTCTTTTTTCTGGTCAATTTACGTAGCTGTGTTCTTAGTTCGTTAAACCTAATTGTTGTCTGCTCTGATGGGTTATGAAGCATTTTAACTCACGCCTTTGTTTTGATGGCACCAAGATTTTTACGCTCATCATCAAACCAGGGATGTCGGTTGGGTTTTAGTTTGGGGCCCAATACACTTCCGTTTGCTTCCCTGATGTTTTCTGCTATTCTGCTAAGGTTCTCGGAGATTCTGTTCTTGTAAGCTAGGCATATTTGTGGGTCTCGCAGTTTATTCGTGTCGTGTTCTGTTCTGGATTTATTGTTTTTGTGTGAAGATATGCGAGTTCTAACTTTGGCTGGCACCAACAGGTGATCGGAGTCTGCTTCGGCCCCTCTGTAGCTTCTCACGTCTATTATATTGTTGGCATGTCTAGAGTTGACCAGCACAACTGCACTATTAAAAATAACTTTAAATTTAATGTATATTCCTTAATCGAATTTAATAATTTTGTAACTTAAATTCTGAATAAGTTACATGTACTTTGAAATTAAAGCTTTGTACATTAAATTTAATTGAATGTTACTTTAAATTTCAGTTAAGTAATTGAAAACGTACCAAATCTAATGTAGAATTACATTATATTTAATGAAAAAATTATTAAATTTAATGTATTAACATTAAATGCATTTAATAAAAGGTTTATAAAATTTGCTTCCAGTATATGACCTTAAAATTGATTTGAAGTTTTTACAGTATGTTGTAGTAATCTCCCATACCAGATTAAGGTTCTACTATTAACAGGACTTCAAAGCAAAAACTGTAACTAAAAACATGTTGAGGATTTTAGATATATTAAGACATGGTGAGGAAACTAAGGCAGAAAATACAAAGAGAAAGCGAGTAGCAGTGAAGATAAACTAAGAAGGGCTAAAATACAATGGCGAAAATTAGTGACTTGTTTTATCGATCTTATTTAGAAAAGGCACAAAAAAATTTTTCCGTAGAAATTAGCATTAAGGCTTGAATAATAGAACGTAATATCACTTATCCTAGTTAATATATGGTCTTATATTTGAATGGAAGTTAATTGCGTTTATGGAAAACTATCCGGAAAAACAGTAAAATTTCAAATGGAAATTTGACATTCCTTAATCACGAACAAAAGCTGTTCCTGAAAAGGGAAAATCTATATCGGCTAATATATAAAGAAAAACGCATAAAAAACTTACCATAGCGAACCTGGATGAAGCTTCGCCATATTATTTATAATTTGCTGCTATTGGCAACAATGACTGTCGACATAAATCTTAAACAAATATATACTTGAAAATAAGGGAAACACATGATGTACATATGACCTTGTTCAAGAAATATCTTCATTTCTCACAACAATCGTTGTTACAAATAAAATTAACTTTCTGTTATTTTTTATGTTAACAAGTTAAGCAACCTTTTATGAAAGTTATGCCAAGTTAATGACACCCATCGGTCATAATGTTAGAAGTCTCCAAAGGACACAATTCTATTTCAAATAGAACGCGTTTACAAGTTTCTTTAAACGTTAAATTAGAGAATCAGTCGTAATTTGTAAATATCCATATAATATTATTAGAGATGCAGGTTACAGTTTACATCACACGTGGAATTCGATTGTAACCCTGGATCACGGTTCGTTGAGCACCAGTCGGGTGTAAATACTGGGCTGTTGCTCCTCGATAGTCATTTAGTGTTCTAATCTCATGGAGTAAAGATCCCTGAAGATGCTTCGCGCAATCGTAGGCGAAACGTCGGATAATAATTCCAACTTTACACGGTCTAAATCCAAAAACCATGATTTGAAACAAAAGTAATGCTATGCGAAATAAACCCATGACAATTATTATTTTATGGTACCAACCTAAATTGCTCGAAAGCATTGGAATTTATAATTCGTAGAGCTTCCGCAATAAAATGCCCATGTCTTTCAGGAAAAATATACCAATTTTAGGATACCCCATCTTTAAAACAAAATAAGTACATCAATAAATCATTCTTTTTTATTTCTATACTGTACCACTTTTTTCTAAATTATAAATAAGTATTTTTTTACGCCTATATTTCATGATTACTGCAACTCTGAAATAAAAAGGTATTTCTTTATTAAATTTTTGCATAGTTACATTCAAAAATTATCCTCTATTACACTTTTTCTTCATTAAAAAATTGTCCATGAAAAGCGATTTCCTGTAATGGAAGTGTATGTTCAATTCTATTTTATATAGTATTATATGTAAGGTATGTCCCCATTAAGTAAGTATATTTTTACTACAATATGTAAATTTCTTTTTTATAAGGCTTGTTAAAACTGTATCGATATGACTTAATCCTTTCAAATTTCACAAACCTTAATCCGATTTTATACTGACCATCCACTTTATTCTTAAAATTCCACCTGTCCTGTCGATGATCTGCCCGGTGTCAGTCTGCAGTCAGCAATCCTTGTAATGGTCTTAGCAATGTATAATCAATCAAACCAACAATTATTATATAACAAGTCATAAGTGGTTCACTTTGACTACTGCTAGGTATCAGGCAGTGGTGGAGATGAGCTAAGATGAAGGATTGCTTTTAAATTAAATTTTATGAGTCAAAAGCGTATATTGTCTTGAAAATTATTAAATGGGTTTTGAAGATTTTGTCATAACTCATTTACTGGTTGGACGAGAGAGCGACATTTTACCAGATTCATGAACACTGAATATTGACACTGTTGAAATATTATTTTTCTGAACGACGTATAGGTAGCAAATATTTTTAAAATCTTTCAAAAACCTATCAAAGTGTTAAATTTATTATATGGTTATCTTCTTATGTTTTAAAATTTTGTATGCACTCAGCTAATGTTGTTATTCCTTATACAACATTTACAAAAACAAATCATTTTTATCTAACACAAAATCAACTATGATTAAAAATGTTAAAACTAAATCTTTGCCGACTGATGTACTCTTCGTTCTTATAAATTAATTACACTTAACATTAATGGGTATATTGTTACAATACTTTGCTTCATAATTACATAATCACTGAAGTTAGTCGAATGGTTCAACCATCTTTAATCTTTTCTCTAGATTACTGTTGTTTAGGAACTGGAAAGCCTAGCTACGTGAATAAGAAGCCTTTAATAAGGGCTAATTTATGAAGGATCTTGATACAGTTTTTAATTCAAGATCTATATGAACAACATTGCTTCAGCAATATCAGTTGAATACCATATACACAAATATGTTTCAATATCTCCTTAAAGGAGAACAATTTTTATGTTGACAAACTTCTTGCAAGCAACCAATACATTTTCCTAAATTTTACATCAAGCTCATCATGTTTCTTTCAGAGGAATCTAGTGTCGTACACTCTGCTGAATTAGCGAATGACATCTAAGAAACGTTTTATATGTAGATGTTGATTTAATTTACAACTAAATTTGACATTAACAGATTTACTTCTATTCATTTGCCATTAATCACGTAAACAAATGTATAAATGTTCTTAGCAACTTCTTTAGTATCACTTCTAGTAGTTGCAAATGAAGTTTTATCGTCAAAGGTGGTCAATATATTGTATTAGAGATCAAAATGTGACCAGTATATAGCATACCATGTACTGTACATCATGCTTCAGTTTTATGCTGTTGGATAAAATTACAAAAGTTTGTGTATCAAGTTTTCATTTCGACGTTTACTATTCTACGAACTTGATACATAGCCAAGTGACTTTCTTTTATACCAAAGTGGTGGCAAGGAATCAAATTATTTTCTGTCATTATCAATGTCGCTCTATTAGGAAACATTTTTTTATTCCGCTTCGACATAACAAGGATAGAAAGGCCGTCCTGGTTTAGGGATTATCTTGATTTTTAGCATTGACAAGATTAGTTCATTTCATGCTAGCTCCCTTTGGGAGTTATTTCAAAATTTCTCCTGTAGTCGGATCATTACCACGACATTTTTTGATTTGATGTTGATTTTATTTTCACTAGAGACTTCTTTGATGAAATAGGTATCTTTTTGTATGGGTTTAATCTAGTTTTGGAGAATATATCCATCATTCAACTGGAAAGTCGTTTCTAGATATTTGGAATATCCGTTAGCTTTTTGAAAGTTTGGTTAAATCTCGAAGATCGGCCTTTAGATGCTTTTATTAGCTTGCTAGCTTGCCATGGTGAATAATCATTTCAGTTATCGTTGCGTAATTCACTCAGATAATCACCAATCGGATCATTCACTTTAGCAGTTGTATTAGCCAAGACTCAACCAACTCATGCCCCAATCTAATATCGTGTTTTTCTAAGCTTTCTTTTGCAAAAAAGGTTTTATTGGAAATTCAAAACTTTAGGCTTTTATACGCACAAATATTTAGTTGAAAACTAAAGGGGATCAGCCTTTTATCCTTTCAGTCACTATGAGCTTAAATTTTCAAACTAAAAAATCACAGTAAATAAAATATGCAAGTCAAAATCAAGGTTTTTTTGTAAAAAACGCAGTAAGTTATATTGTATAGAGCGATAAGATTTTAATGTTGTATTGTTAATTGGACAGTGAAAACTGACAAATCATATAACAATATGTCTGCTTTGAATTTATTAGCTATTAATAATGGGTGTTCCACCACTGCTTGAGAGCCGCAGAATCCAATTAAACAATTTTTATGTTGCGCCCTAAAGATGCGAAGATAACGCAACATGTCTAAGTAAGTGAAGAAATTCTTGTTGTTTCTTCCGATGGAAAAGTCGGTCTCTTATCCAGACTAGAGATTTTACATTTTTACTGTTAGATTTCTAAGAAAAAAAATAAAAAATTTAGAAGTAAAAGAAAATTCTTAATTGTTATTTACATACAAAACAAAACACATTTAACAAAAATAATCATAAAAATGCTGAGCTGGAGTTCATTAGACTTACAGCCGTATGCTAAAAAAACTTAACAGATTATTAACTATGTAATTAGTTTAACGATTCGTTAAATTTATCTTGTTTGCTCAAACATACTAAAAGTATTTATTAACTGTAAACATTTTTTGGATTAAAACTACTTCAAAACTGTGCGTCATTTGCATATGGATTATGGTAGAAACAAAACTCAGAAAAGTGTCTTACAGTTAAATAAATCTGGCAACATCGTTACCTGGAAGCCTTAGCACCTCTTGACAAAATATCAATAAAATTTTCATTTGTTAGAGTAACGATACACATTACGCCATATTCTAAATAAAAAAAATTGATGGAAAATCACAATCATTGTTCTTATAAAGTTCTGTGAAATTTGCAACCAAATTCTTGAATACAAGCAGGAAACCCTAGCATAAATAAAACCCCAGTAGATCATATTTTTTTTGTATCAAGTTTGCTTATTTGTTTGCTTATTTGTTATGAAACTGTTTTTTATTCGTGAAAATAATAAGCTTTAAAATAGTAAATGGATGCATCCATAAATCTATTATCAAAGTGTTAAAATTAAGTTCTGTGCTTTTTGAGAATCTGTTAGGAAAAGAGGAACTATGAATTAGATTTATAAGATCAGATATATAGGCGTATGTATCTGCGTACGCTTGCGGTGAGGATCTTCACATATATGTGCGTACTCAACTTATATGCGTTGAGGATACCTGTATTTTCTTTTTAGTATCGTGTATGCTCATTCACTTCAGTGATCAGATGGGAAAAGACCTGGTCACTGACGTAAAGCTATTTCTCACATTAAAAACTAATAATTAATAAACGTTTCTGGATCAGAAAAACTGTACCAATACCAACAGTACCACTCCATACAACAATATAATACAATAAAGCAGAATAAATAATCGAATAATATACCTGTGTCTACATCATACCAGACCTGTAACAGTGAAGAGTAAGTCTTAGTAACGTGATCGTTCCAAACCATTCCTTGATGCATTACCACCTCTAAAAATCGTCTTACTATTAACCAAAACGCTATAGTGTTCTGGAGATCATCAAAATCTACCCTGAAGGGGCAATGAATGTCGCATCCGTATTGTTAATGAGTAAACTCTTCAACATATGTAAAGGAAAATCATCTACGAAAGGAATAAAAATTAAGGAACACCGACTTGACATCTACTGGACCAATAGATCAAGAGTGTACTCTTCAGAGGAGTAATTATTAGCATATGTAAATATATAACTATGTGTAAGAAAAAATACAATTTAGCTCAGTACACTGCCGCGTATAGAGAGAGAAAGAGAGAGAGAGAGAGAAATATTCTTTAATTAAGAAAGCACCAAATCGTAGATTTTGACGAAAACATTGGAACTTTTGTTTTAAGCTGCTTTGAAGTAGCAAGTGAGTATTGGAAATAATAATTTGTTTTCATTTTAATTTTAGATTTTTCCGCTATAAGTTTGATGCCTAAAATGGCCGCGTAAATTTCGGGAACTGCCAACACTGGTATTTCTAGATACTACAGGGTGTTTTTTTTTTATAGAGGTATAGAACTTTTAAATGGAATAAAACAAAGATGAATTTTTTAAATTGACATGAAATTTACTTTATTCGAAAGATAACCTTCTGGCATTATAATTTAAATATGACTTCTGGCATATGACAGCCACGGCTGGCTCGGACGTAGTCTAATCTGGAGGTCCAATTTTCGATGACTTTTTCCAACATTTGTGGCCGTATATATGCAATAACGCGGCGAATGTTGTCCTCCAAGTGATCAATCGTTTCGGGCTTATCGGCGTAGACTAGCGACTTCACATATCCTCACAGAAAATAGTCTAGCGGCGTTAAGTCGCACGATCTTGGAGGCCAATTCACGGGTCCGAAATGTGAAACTATGCGGTTACCAAACGTTTCCTTCAATAAATCAATTGTGGCACGAGCTGTGTGACATGTTGCGCCGTCTTGTTGAAACCACAGCTCCTGCACATCATGGTTGTTCAACTGATGAACGAAAAAGTCAGTAATCATGACTCTATAGCGGTCACCATTGACTGTAACGTTCTGACCAGCATCGTTTTTAAAGAAGTACGGACCAATGATTCCACCAGCCCATAAAGCACAACAGTCAGTTTTTCTGGATGTAACGGTATCTTAACATACACTTGAGGATTATCATCACTCCAAATACGGCAGTTTTGTTTATTGACGTATCCATTCAAACAAAAGTGAGCTTCATCGCTAAACAAAATTCGCTTATGAAAATCGGAATCAACGGCAATCTTGTTTTGGGCCCATTTACCAAACCTACGCCTTGCTAGGTGATCGTGTGGCTTCAATTCTTGCACGAGTTGGATTTTGTAAGCACGCAAACCAAGATCTTCCCGCAAAATCTTCAATAAAGTGAATGGACACATGTCCAATTCCTGTGCACGATGGCGGATAGACTGATTTGGGTCTTCCTGTACGCTACGCTCTACAGCAGCAATGACTTCTTCTGTACGCACTGTACGACGTCTCTGTGGATGCGTATTATCTTTAAGAGTAAACGCGGTGCAAAAACGTTTCATAGTTAATCGAATTAATTGCTCTGACGGACGATTATGTTGACCGTAAAATGGACGTAGTGCGCGATACGTATTTCGAACAGAACCATGATTTTCTAAATAAATTTGCACAATTTGGAAGCGTTGTTCAGGCGTCAGTCTATTCATGTTGAAATGCCAAATCAAACTATACATAAATCACTTGACAGCTGACAAAATGGCCGCCAGTTAAAAAAGTGTCACCAACTTAAAGTTTTATACCTCTATAAAAACACACTTTATTTGTAAGTATAACATACACTGTATTTCATTAGTGAAGTCGTAGTCGTGATTCGCTTACGAACGAATCACTTGAAAGTCGTCCAAAATCAGTTGTAGAGCAAGAAAATATGGATAATGTACATGAACAAATAATACAAGATTGTCATGTGACATATTGTAAGATTAAGGCATCCCTGGGTATTAGTGACACCCGTGAATATACGACATTGCATGAATATTTTATCCGTGAAAAAGCTATGTTGCAATTTTGACTTTTTGGAATTTGTGTCGGGTAAATATAACAACGTACATCTAAGTCTCGGATTTTGACTGCATATTTTTCAATGTATGTTAAGTAATCGCTTGTCTTTAAATTTTCTAAAGACTCAGGTTTCCCACCCATAAACTCGTTCGTGAGATTCAATAAATTTTTTTAAGTGTGATTTTAGCAACGGTTGACTTGCCAGGTGTATAAGCCACTGAATGTTTGTTTTTTATTTTCATTTACTTTATTTTCGGATTCTACGTACTTGTTGTTCATGTTAATTTTCACACTTAGCAATGTTTGAAGTGCCACACTGCCTGAGCAAATACATTTGGGTATCTGTCAATGTGGTATCAACCCGTTGAAATTTGTTCAAGCATTTAAAAGCATATTGGCTGAGTAGAGTCAAGATAAACAATTAGGTAAGTGACCAATTTAGAAGGTGACTTTTATAGGAGTAAAATGTCTTAAGAAGTAAGTATTGTGTCTTATTTCTTAGTTTAAAAAAAAGTACATTCATAGGTAAAAAATATGTAATTACATTTACGAAGAAATCTTTTCTTTAAAAACTGTGTGATCTTAGAAGTATAATCTAAAATTTTCCATTAAAATTTCATAAGACATAATCAAAATTTGTTATCTGAAGTATACATAGATACACACCGGTTAGCCCCCCTCCCCCTGACACACACATACACACATATGCGTTATATACTTCTAATTTTCAGTATATCAGTTAAAAATATATATTAAATTTTAACATTAGATACTTTCGAAAGTTTCATATCTAAATCTAAACTAATATTATTATATAAAAGTTTGTTTCTTTAACCGGAACTTTTATTTAAATATCCTTTTTTTGATAATGGTCTGCAGCAGCAATTTTCAAATAAAAATAACTGTCGACTATTAAATTAAAATGTCATTTGAAAATTTAAAACGATCTAAAATATCTTCTTTTTGGGAATATAGGAACATCTTGTTAAGAAATGTTATTATTCCGTACTTCCCTCACTTCTGTACTTGTCACTATAGCGTCTTTTGAATGCCAGTGACAAAAATCGTTGTAAAAATAATCATTCATTACACAGAGCCAGAAAATGAAATCGAGGTGGAGCATCTCTGAGCTCAGTTGACTTTTATGTTGTTGAGGTCGCTGATTACGATTCCAGTGTCCATACGACCCCAGGACGTCTGGGTCTAGGTCAATTTAAGGTCAAATATCTTAATTCGAGTGATATAATCTTTTTGACCCCGGATTCTAAAGGAACAATCACGTCCTGAAGTGATTTGACCTTTTAGTCAAAGTGACCTAGACCCATACGTCCTTCTCTTGAATCTCTTCGTCGATTTTTCGGCTAGGAACAAGTTGACTTTTTACTTTTTGGGGTCACTGATCATCATTCCAGTGTCATATAATCACAGCACGTATGTATGAAGGTCGAATGAAGATCAAACTTCGTTTTTCGGATGATATAATTTTTTGACCCCCTGGATTCAGTTTATGTGTTTCTATTCATGTATGTTGGTGCTCTGTATGTCTGTGTGTGAACTCGTATGTATCTGTCCGTTTATGAAGATGCTGTGTATGTCTGTTTGTGGATCTCTGTTAACTTACGTAGGCCTGTGTGTTTCCCTCTATGTATATGTGTGTATATCTATTTGCCTATATGGGTGCTGTGTGTGTCTATGAGTACCTGTGCTGATTCTGGTCATTGCTGACGAATTTTTCTGGCGTTATGGAAAAACTACGGGTGTTAAAGCAATTCTGATTCAAAACTTTAGTTTAGACATTGTATAGATATAAAGTTCAGGTTGGAAAATGGATTTTTTTAGTGGAGTTGTGTAGTGGATTTATACACACAATGTGAATCGAAAATGCATGTACGACGTACTCTTTTGTTCGTAAAAGATATACGAGGAGATTTTCTTTTCTGTACATTTAATGTGTCTCTCTTCAAAGACCAGCAATAGTCTAACATAATATTCCCATACCAAAGACCTTAAAGTCTTTCAAGTCTTGGTGAAATCTCTCACCCTACTCCTCACTGATAAACTCATGGTCGAAAATTTGAAATCAGTTGAATGTAAACACTAAAGTTTGTTATTAAACATTAGTACGTGTTCTTTTCATAAGAGATTGACTAATTCTCATAAACTTTCATAGAGGTAATATATACGATATCCCGCTTCTTAGATATCAACGGAGAGATTTAAAAGAAAGATTTGACCTCCAGGTGACCTCTAAATGACCTCCAGAGGTCACTTGGACTAGAAGTTCAAAGCGCATGTGGACGTGAAATGTTCTGTTCTTTCAGAATCCAGGAGGAAAAAATTATATCATTCGAATTATGGTGTTTGACCTTTATTTGACTTTGACCCAGACGTGCTGGGGTTGTAATCCAGCGACTCCAAAAACATAGAGGTCCACTGAGCTTAAAAGTGCTCCACCTCGATTTCATTTTGTAGTCCTGTGTTATTTTCACTCGAAAATTTTGTTTGGATCTTACTAGGAGCTTGCTTTAAAAGATCATGTCCGTTATATAGTGTTAAATTAAAATTAACTATATTATATATACAAAAGCCAAAAAAGATGGGAAAAATTACGATTTTTACGAAAATATTCATATTTTTTTCATTTTTCGTTATTAAGGGCTAAAATTTTAGTTACGACTTCTTCTAATATATAACTATAAGCAATAGTACTTAAGTAACTTATTGAAAAAAAAGGTATTTATTCTGAGAAATGAAGGAGAGAATTTTGAAAAAAATTGAACTTTGTGTTTTTATCAAAAAATATTATTTTATTAATTATTTAAATCATGTAAATTGAAGATTTAAGTTAGTAATGAAAGTTATAAATCCACATAAAAATTAATTTTAAGCCATCATTTTTAAAAATCAAGAAATTAATTGCTGGAAGAAGTAAGAAAGAGAGGGAGATATAAAAAGAAAGAAGAGAAGGAGAGAAAAAAGTTTTGTTCTCTTGAAGCAAACCAAAGAGATAGAGAAAGAAAAATGTATACATCAACCAAATAGCTCAACGACGTTTCAAATTATTATTTTTTAAAAGCTATTTATTAAAAAAAAATAGACATTGTATAATGTAATGTACCAACTTTATTCTTCAATATCATTAAAAAAAATACTCCAAAATTCAATTTCAAACGTACTTGTCACGTTGGGGTCCATTTAGACTCCATGTGAACTTGAACGACTACTACAGTCAGGCTAATCGATCTAGCATTATCCTACATGAACTAAAGGCTAATTGTACTCTCAAGCTATCCAAAAATGATCGTACAGACCCGCTCACGTAATGTTTAGGTATTTAAAATTAGGGAAAAATAAGCTTGGGGTCTTTTGGACTCTAGTGTGAGAAGTCAAGGTTATTTACTTTCAAGAGTATTCCAAAAGCTTAAAGCCAAAATGGAATATTGACAAATACTTGTGATATTTCTAAAATTTTTTTTTGTTGTTTGATAGACATTTCAAATAATTGTAAATTTGACGGACCATTTTAACGGTTTCTTAGTGGCTTTTTGTGCAGAAACTGATGACGGAAACTATGATTCAGAAAGAAAAAAAAGGGAAAACAAAAGTGTCTTACATGGTGCAGGACATCATTCCATTACACTAGAAGTTAAGACCCCAAGAATATTATTTTCGAAAGTATTTGAAAAACATAACACGTAAAATT
Source organism: Diaprepes abbreviatus (assembly GCA_034092305.1). Taxonomy (NCBI): domain Eukaryota; kingdom Metazoa; phylum Arthropoda; class Insecta; order Coleoptera; family Curculionidae; genus Diaprepes; species Diaprepes abbreviatus. The sequence goes on along the minus strand of JASJET010000028.1, from coordinate 27,863,578 downwards.
TTTTAATTGTTAATTTTGAAACGTCTTGATGAGGATTATGTGAAATGTTTTGAATATCATTCAAAGTAGGCAACAGCTTACCGAAAAAGAATTACTGAAAACGTATCTTTTTGTTTATTTTACGGTAAGAATGACTTAAACCTGAACATTAATATTTAAAAACTAATATCACAACGCAAATAGGTACAGTTTTTAAACTTAATGTAGTTACTATGGAAGTTGAACCTTCTAGTTGGTCATTTTGCTTATGCTGTTATAATTTATCAACAAACGATTATAGGAAAATTAAAGATGAAAATCTAGGGATAAAGCGTTAGAATCGATAAGAGAAATAGATATTTCCTAAAAATAAACAAAATTTTTATTTTTATTTGTTTTTCTTTCTTGTATTACTAAGATTTGAAAACTGCCTGGCATTACTGCAACTGTCAGTTCAAACCCTTTACTAAAGTAAGACCAGTTTTTAAAATTGGACTGGTTATATTAGTGAAAGAAGGGGTGAATGACTCAAAATCTTTAGTCTTAGTGTTTATAACTTTAACTTTTTATAAACAAAGTATTAAAAACAGAAAATTGGTATTCATAGTTTATAACATTCTGAACGATAAAACTACTCATTCTGTTGGAAATCCAATTCGGACAAAAGTGCAGTTTCTTATTCAAAGTTTTAAAAGTCCAATTAACATAAGTTTGTCGACGTTACACTTCCTGAATAACCAAAATCTTTCAGTCGGAACTTTAATTTCTCTTTTGCTTTTTATTTTATTACAACCGGAAGATCTGTGGCAAAAATATTAAAAAGAATTTTAAGTCTTGGTTGTTTAAAATTTTTGAATTGAATCAATTATACAGAAGTCACCGGGAATTATATTTGTACTTCGTCTTAGAATAATTTATTTATGTATAACATTTATGAATGAAATTGATGTAGTTGAATTTTTACATTGAAAATTATTTGTGTCATTGATTTTTGTAAAACGTTTTCTTTGTCTTGCCAAATTTGAATACGAAAAACTTTTATTGAATATAAATATTCAAAAAATTTAGTTTTATAAGAATAGTAAACTTTGTTTCCTCTTAAATAAAATCGTTTTGAAACAAGGTATTGACGCCCGGCTGAATCAAGTTCAATAACCTATTATCACTATTAGTTCATAAAAATAAATAATTTTTTGAAAAAATGAGACCAAATTCAAAACATTGCATTGAAAAGTGAAATATATTTTGACGACTAAATATCGCAATAAATTGAATAAATAATCTACAATTATTAAAGTTACATATAAATGCTCATAGTAGCAGTTTCCTCTCACGGTTTAGCCCGCGGGAGAAGTGAGGAACGGTTTTGAGAGGCTAATTCATTACGCCGCAATATTAAGTTTTTTTTTTTGCTATTATTCTGCTTCTATTTATGATATTTATGATTAATTTTATACTATTTTGCAAATGGTCGCAATATAGTAATGAAGTTTGAACAAAATCTATGCGATAGTCTTAAAGTTATCTCTCAAAATAGTAAAAATGCATTCTAACCCTTTTCAGCCTTACAAAAAAAAAATATCGAAAAATGCAAAAATCACCTTTTAGGTAATTTTATGTAGAATATATGAAGTCAAAAATCATGTTTCCATAGTGATTTTTTGCAAGAAAAATTGCCTTTTAATGAGCAATTATAAAATGGACGCCTTACCTCTTTCCCCCTTTGAAGATATTAATATTGAAAAAAAAAACAGTTCATAAATATTGTTATGAACTATCTTCTTCAATCAAAATCGATTTCATATCCCTTTTTAACCGAGAAAGAAGGTTCTCAATTCATCGACACCGATTTGAATGAAATTTTTTACGTTATGTTCAGGAAGTTGCTGCGGTGGTCCCATATTTTTTTGGAGGAAATTCGTGCAGTGAAATCTAAGATGGCGCTGACAATATGGCGGTCAAAAAATTAATTTCGTTCAATTTTCTCTAAAATTGGTATATGGGAATTTTCGGGGTCATACACAACGAATCTGAAATTATTTTAAAAAAATTCAATATGGCGGATCCAATATGGTGGACAAAAAAATTTAATTTTGTCTGATTTTCTTCAAAATTAGTGTGGGGGAGTTTTCGGGGTCGCACATAACGGATTCACAATATTTTTAAAAAATTTAATATGGCGGCTCCAATATAGCGGATAAAATAATCAATTTTGTCCGATTTTCTCCAAAATTGGAACGGAAGGTTTTCGGGGTCCCACATAACGAATCTAAATTTTAAAAAATTCAATATGGCGGATCCAATATGGCGGACGAAAAAATCAATTTTGTCCGATTTTCTCCAAAATTGGTATAATGGAGGTTTTGGAGTCGCACATAACGAATCTAAAATTATTTTAAAAACATTAAATATGGTGGATCCAAGAGGGTGGATTAAAAATTCTACATCTCTCTATTTTGTTTAAAATCAGTATTGGGGGATTTTTGTTAGTATTAATTACTAATTTAAAATATTTTTTGAAAAACTCAATCTAAAGGATTCAATATGACGTCCTAAAATTTTACATTTTTCGATTTCCTCCAAAACTGATATAGGGGGTTGTTGAGGGTGTAAACTATGAATTTAAAAGTATTTTTTTAGGATTCAATATGGCGAGTCCAATCTAGCGGACTAAAAATTTTACAATTTTCGGTTTTGTTCAAAGGTGGGACTGAACGTTTTTGAGGATATAAACAGCGAATAAAAAATATTACCAATCTAAAATTAATTTGAAATTTAAGATAGTGATGACAGACTAAATATTTGCTTGACACAATTTCACGAATATTTGGAGAACTCTAAAAATCAAAGAATTTTTAGTGGTTCATTTTATTGTGATTTACAATTTTGGATAAAACAGGTACTTTTTTGCCACCTTGGAGTCATTGCGAGGTACCCTAATCTCAATTAGTATTGAGTCCAAATAATTTATGGATATCATAATGATTTCAATACTAAAAATCGAAAAATAACATTTGTATAAAAAAAATTGAACCGATTTCTAAAAGTGCGCTAAAAAGTGAAAAATAACTATAAGTGTTTATATGAAATTGAAATATTTGAAGTCGGCGCCAAGTTATTTCTAAATGAAATAAATAACTACTAATATAGACAAACTATGGTAAGAAACCAATTACAAATAAAGTATTTTTAATCTGTTTATGCGAATCACATTTTGTCAGGTATTGGCGCCGACTTCAAAAATTTCAATTTCATATAAAAATTTAATTATTTTTCACTTTTTAGCGCACTTTTGGAAGTCTATTCAATTTTTTTTATAAAAATTTTTTGATCAAGGGATATTGATACATTTCTCAAATAACAATTTACCCCTTTTACCCTTCCGGACTGCGAATTTTGAAAAATCCTTTACTTAATGGGTGCCTAAATGATGTTACCAACGTTTTCCCAAAATGTCATGAATTTATCTTGTGCGTTGATAGGTTTGTTCCAACTCCTGTCAGAAACACTTTCTGATCGTCAGGATTCTGCGCATTAACTTATTACACATTATATTTAAGTTAATGCGCAGAATCCTGACGATCAGAAACTGTTTCTGACGCGGGTTGGAACAAACCTGATATATCAGTCAGTCATTCAGAACAACGCCGTTTATAAGAATTAGTCCGGGAGCCCAGTGAGTTTTTGTAGCCGATAAAGAGACATGCCTCCATCACAATTTTTTTTTACGATTACTAGTATTGAGAGTGAATTCTCGAAAAATGATCAGGTAATTTGTTATAAAAAAAACTACAATACTAATTATAATCTTCTTTGTAGAATGAAGAATATTTTCGTGTTCCTCGGCCAGCTCTGAGTGGTTTTTCCGTCCGACGCATAGTTTTTGACTTAAAAATCTTTAGACATTTAAAAAATAGAATTTTTTGCCTCATTTCAATATAAATAACTTTTGAATAAATAAAGATTTTGAGGTTCTGCGCCCAACAGTTAATTGGTCAGGTAAAAGACTATAAGCTGGAATTAATCGCAATGCGAAAATGTAATGTTTTTAATGTTATTTAACACTTTAAACAAATGGCGTTTCATCAATTATAATGTGCCTTGATGAAGGGAAGGGGAAGACTACTTACAGGTGCTCACCTAATACATAACCAACCTATTATAACTTTCAGTGATCATTGCATTAATACTTTCAATACGTTTTTATATATGTCCTTTATTATTTATTAATTATAAATACCTAACCCTAAAATAAACAATACATTAGCATAAGAAACTTCAGTTATTATAACTATGTTTGCGAGAAGTCAGGTTGGTGTCTGCTCTGCACAATAATTATAATCCCTGTGACATAAAGAATAAAATACAATATATTACTGTGGTAAGTTTATTGTGCACACTTTATTAACAGCACAACAGATAGACAGTATTTTTCAGCTGAGATTCAGAGATTAGAACGATTATGGCCGCATTGATGTCTTCGAGAATTAATAACTAACCAGATTGCAACTTGTTAATGATGCTACTGTCTGTACTTTTGTTCATGCGTACTGCTGAGTTTTATATTCAAAATAGACAAGTTGTTAAGGGTAGCAATATGAGTAAATCCAAAAAAGATTAGTTTTTTAACATTGATTTGTGCATTATTTGTGAAGGAAATTAAAAATAAATAAATTAAACTAGTTTTGTTTAAGATAGGCATCGATACCCGACGCTGTTCTGCCTAAAATGGAAACATTGTTCTGCATAAAATGGAAAAAGAATTACTTCAAGTGAGACTATATAGTCTGACACCTCCAATGGTTCTCGTGCAGGATCAAACATCGATCTCTGGGGCCGTTGGGTAGAAAACGTTTAACCATTTACGACCACCCATGCCAGCGGTAGATGAAAGCACCGAAATAGAGGACATCTAATACCTAAGCTCCAAATCCTCATGCGATTGTGCAAATCTTGACTTTGCCATTCGCAGGTAGGATCGGAGCAACGTATTGTTTTTGCTTTTTAATGCCATGCCCCGATCCTCCCCCGGTAGAGTAGCGCGCTGGTCAGCTCCCTCGAGGGTTGCCATACTGGGCTAGACCGCGCGTTCCCATGCACCGTCTTCGCTCCGGTTCTTGGAGATTCAGATGCCCCCCGGCACGATGGTAAAGCAATCACTTTAGGTTATACAACCCTGCGTGAGCGCCTATGTCACACGTCACTCTACCTTGTGAATATACATTCCTGAGTAAAGCGTGCTAGACCGCGTTTCGTCCCTTGATGACTAGGCTCATCAGACAAGTGGCACAATGTCTTGTAAACCGTTTGTTAGGAGAGAATCCTCATCTTCCCACTGAAGGCATTTCCCGGTACACAACCGGTAGGCTATGTTGTGATGGAATGATTCACGCTTAAGCACCGTTGAACAATGACTTGTAGGATATATCTATTCCTAACAGTGTCAGGCAATTGCACATCTGCAGTTCTTTCTCAATTAAATATTATTCTGCCTACAATGGAAAGAGAATTACTTCAAGTGAGACTATACGACCTAACACCTCCAACGGTTCTCGTGCAGGTGCAAACATCGATCACTGGCGTCAATGGGTGGTAAATGCATGACCATTTACAAGACACTGCGTTAACGATCTGATGAGCCCTGTTATCAAGGAGAAAACGCGACCCAGCACGCTTTACTCAGGGACGTATATCTACGAGATAGAAGGTGTGTGGCAGGGGCGCTCACATACGGTTGTACAACCTAAAGTGAGTGCTTTAGCATCGTGCCCGGGGGTATCTGAATCTACAAGAACTGAAGCGAAGACTTACTCGATCATGTGTGGAAAGACACGCGACCTCGCCCAATGTGGCAACCTTCGAAGGAAATAAAAGAGCACTGCGCTGAGAATTTCTTAAAGCTTATAATCGTTTAATATACTTTTTCTGCCTTATTAATAATGACTACTTTTGTTTCCTTCCATGCCATCGGGATATATCCCAAGCTCAAGCATAAGCGAAATAACTTTACAAAAAGACTCGTTATGTTATTGAAAGAACTTTGAAGTAAGGCTGGTATATACCATTCTTACCAATTGACTTAAAGGGACCATATGTTTCCAACGACTATTTTATCCTACCATAGGTGAGTTTCGCTTTACATATGTAGTAATCATGATGTGTTAGTAGACATTGCTGTTCTACATGTTCACTCTCATATTAATTTGAACCTGAAAAGTGCATTCTTAATAGCTCTCCTAGTGCCACCGCTTTGGTAGTTGTTTGACCTTCAATTCTAGGGTCAAGTGTACTAATTATTAAAATATGTCGATAACTATTCAGGCCAGGAAAACTGCAGCAGTGTATCGTTGAAACAAATTAAGATATTTAAATAAAAAATAAAATATTCAAGTTTGACTAATACAAAAACAAAATCAAATCGATTTTTTTAGATACTAATATAACCTAATATTTCTGTGTAGTTTATAATATCGTAGGATACAAAACAATTGGAGTGCGAGTTAAACTCGCTCTTAACCGAATCTTTTTTAATTTACTTTTTAAATTTAATTTTAAATCATTCGCTATCATATCTAATAAATATTACAAAGATGTTTTGGATCCCTAATGAAATATTTAATCATCGATACCCATATTACTCTACGAAATGAATATTGATTCGAGTTTGTGCATATTTTTGATTAATATTTTAAAGTCGTGTGCATTGTTAATTGCTTTTTAATATTTTTAAGTGTGATTAATAGACAGCAATATGCATCTTTATGAGACCTACCAAAAGTGTAATTGGAAGTACAAATGCTAGACAGAATCTTATTTAAATTAATGAGAAATTAAAATAAATTTTAAGATTATCGTAGGATCCCAAATAAATCTTTTTTTGTTCGTTCCTTGAATGAACAGTTGTATTATTAGATATATATTATTTAAAGTTGTTTTTAAGAATACAATTGTTAGTTTAGGTAGAATAGTTGTCAAGCGATTTACTTTACTTCCTTAAGGTTCCAGTCAAGCATAACTATTTGTTGTTTGTGTTTTTTATTTAATAAAAAAATTCGAAAGTATTGGGAAGGTATCATAGACCAAGGAAAAGAGAGAAATTTTTAAAAAATTTAATTTTTTGCATGTCTAATACCATAAGAACAAGAAAAAAAGTTAGGTTGAAGATTACTTATAAGACATATTTCAGATTTGACTTCTCACAAGACGTTTTGATTAACATGCGTTTTAATTGTTGTTAATATATTTCGTGATCATTGGAGTTTCAGTGATTTAATTAATTAAATGTTGTCAAAGGTTTGGTACGCGCATATTAGGTCTGTTAAAGATTTTCTTATTATTTTTGTAGTTTTTCTTTTCTCCCTGTTATGTTCATTATGGATTACTGTTATCTTTGATCACTGTATAAGATATTGCTTTTCTCAGAAATGTTCTCTTCTTTATAATGGATTTTATGATATTTATCATTTGTAATTCCTGAAAGTCATTTTATTTATTCAAAGCATGTTATACCGCACTCAGATAACACTTGGTTAACACATTTTGGCTAGTGGTTTTTGATATTTTTCAATTTGACAAATTTCATATTTCGAGCACATTCGAAATTAGTCTGTCAACAAATTTCTTTTTCTCTCTCTGGACGCTTTTGATAAGTAGCTGCAAAATTATCAGTAACTTCTTGTACCGACATTCTTCTTATATAATTTGAAACAATTTTAATACGTACTTATAATATATAAATAGATATAATGTAATCCTAAATTTCCGAAATAATTGTTATAAAAGTGAGAATGCCTTACTTGACAGTGACGTTTCCTTTCTTACAGATGTGTAATACTCAATGACATTTTATCAGTGGACCTTGACAGTTATTCGTGAACAAAATTCTCCCCACGCCAACAAGTTTGTGAGCGATGGGAATATAAGGGTGGTAGTTCACAGCATATCGTCAATAATTGATTGATTTACATGGCATACTTGACATATAAATAACAATATCTACCTGTGAAATGTAAGATTTTAATATAAATAGTAAAATTTCCAACACAATATCTTCTTCTTCCTGTGCCATGTCAGGTCCCCCTGACGTTGTCAATTTCAGTAGCGAGTTGATCACAACTCCTTGCTATTCTAAATAGCTGTTCAGCACTGTGTATTCCTGTCCACTCTCGGATGTTCTATGCCAAGAAATCTACTTCCTTCCAACACCTCTACGACCCTTAATATTACCGTTCATTATGAGTTCAAGAATTCTGTACAGATCTCCTCTGAGAACATGGACAAGATATGCTAGTTTCTGCATTTTACAGTTATCAACAATTTATGAGTGGCATCTGCTTGATCTAAAAACGCCATATTAGTCTATATAGCTATCTAGGATATTCGAAGCATTCGCCTATGCAACCATATCTCAAATGTCTCCAAACGACTGATCGTGGTAGCGTTCAGTGTCCATATTTCCGCTCCCTACAACAACACTGACCAGATTTAAAATTTAAGCATCCTTTAGTGAAGTTTTAAATTTAGATTGTCATTGCAGACAAGCGATCTCATTTTTAGAAAAATTGTGCGGGGTGATTCGATTCTGCATTTAAGTTCTTTATCTGGGTCAAACTGTCCATTTATTAACAGCAAAGGGTCTGAATATGGTAAACGACTGAAAACCATAAATTTGGTTCAATTCCATTGACAGAATCTAAAAGTTGTTATAGATTCTGAAGGCTATCACTTATGATGGCTGTATCATCGGCATAACGAATGGTTTATTAGCTCGACGTTGATTTTGACCCTAAGTACATTGTTATGTAGGACTTCCTTTAGAACTTGGTCCGAATATAAAATAAACAGCAGTGAAAAGAAAATACATCCCTGTCTAACGCCTCGTTGAATTTGATATTTTCTTGTAAGCTGACTATTACCTCGGATCATTGCCCCCTCTTACGCCAATACAGATTCTTTATAATCCGCACATTCTTACCACAGTATACATATTGTTTATATTTAATTCACCAAACCAAAAGAAACACGAAAACACTTGAAAATATCGACAAAAAATACTCCCAGACACACTGAAAAATTATTCGTCGCTACTCGGAACAATATCAGACATCGAATTTTTCTATTAGCTGTTCCTATAAGATGGTCGTAAAGTTAAGAGGTTTTTGCGGTATTATCAAACTTAATACTACCAGATTGTTTCAAAATATTAAAAGGTTTTTAGCTGAAGAATCAAAATATTTTAATGATACTCTTCTCAGACTGCATCTACAAATACAGTATAACTAAACAATTTATTTTAAGAAAAAATTAGTCTCACATTGGTAAGTTGCTTAAACAGTTTAGCGTCAGATGTAAAAATCTTACCATTACTGTCAAATAGATTGGACTGTGACACATTGTTGTTCACTGATAAAATGTCATTGGTAATAACAATAAATAAAAGAGAATTAAATATTTTTTTTTAATCTTGTATATATTCACTAGGTTTCATTACATCCGTTCTAGAAATCTCTTAGAGTGTTCCAGTAAAAATGAGCCCAATAGAGGCTCAATTATAACAGTTCTATTGCAATTTCTTTTTAATATTAATAATCCTTTTTTGAAAGAATCTGTATCGTTGATCACTGATATTGTTCGACCCCCAAGTTTAAAAAATATTTTAAAAAAATTTAACTGCTTTTTGATTAAGATATTATCTAATATTTATCAATCAAACAAATCAACTCTAACGTCCATAAATATGAAAACCTACATATTTATCTTAATTTTATTTTAGAGTAGGATCTTATAGTGAAAAAAAAAAGATATTTGGACATTAAAAAATTGATTTTAAAGAGAAAAGATCGTACTTTCAGATGTTTCTACCAATTCTGTGAAAAAAAAATATTTTGTCATTTTACATAACCTCAAATATGTCAAAAAACATTTTTTTACGCTTTTAGGTTAGGATATCTCAAAAACCTGACGTGATGGAGCAATTTAGCGCATCAAAGTCCTTTAGAAAATTTTACTACAGTTTTTATTACCAAAAATCAGTAAAATTTTGTTGGCCTGTGTTTTTCATAAACTTTTTCTTCTTTAATGAATCGTAATGACGTTTCAACGTCATTAACCATTACATCAATTCTTATTTGCACTAAAGTATTGCTCGAAGGAATTTCTGATATATTCTTATGGTGGAGAACAGTCTTTTAATGCCGGCAACACACCAATTGTGTATGGTTTTCCCGCTTTTGCGATTAACAGTGAAATATATATGAAGTTCGTATTCCACTATCATCTTGTTTAGAGGACGACGGATTCTTTTGTAGTAGAATATGTTAATCCATATTTCAAATACTTCAACACTCTATTATCGGTATTTCTTCTTGTATTCAGACATGATGTAAGGCAAATATTGCTAAGCTTTCAATAGATTTACTTATCAACTTTTCACCTCTGTGCCAGTTATTATGATTAATGACTTATATTATATATCTTTCACACATAAAGATTATTGGCAAATCACACAATAAGTAATTAAACCAATTTATAGATCCCCAGTTTACCCAGATTTGAATGGTGCACGCATCGACTTACATGCCTTCGTTTGCTTGCAGTGCCGACGCACTCGCTGTATAAATAAGTCATTAGAAATAACAATATTCGTGTTTTAACATGCTAGATATCCAGATTATATGACTGGCGTAATAGTTGCCATCACTTACAAACTTGCAAATATTTGCCAAGGATAAAAGTAAAACAAACAATAATGCTAAATTTTATGTTTAAAACTTGTGCTACAACAATAAGATGAAAGCTTCGTTACTGTTGCGTTATTAATAATAATCTTTTAATAATTTCCGCCAATTTTGACCACTCTAACGCCTTTCAGTTGCCTCTGGCCTCGCTGCCGCCCCCTTCGAGGTTTTCAGCGCCCACAGGCAGGTAATACCTCCCTCGTTGGAAACTTACGCACTAAAGTAACTTAAAAAGAAAGTCTACCGACGCTATACTAAAATTGTAGTTTCTTAGTTGAATAATCGAAACACTATCATATTACACAATATTCCAATTGTACTTTCCGCCACAAGTTAGCCTTAAACAGAAACATCATTCATAGTTTTACAAAAATAATAGTATAGGTTATGATAAAAATAAGTGTCCGAGCTGGTACGAGTAGAGAAGGATATAATGCAGTGAGATATAACTGAACAGTTATCCAAAATTGCTTATTTTGGTTTAAGATAATTTTTTTTCGGTGTTCTTGCATTAAGTAATACCTCTCCAATTCCAAAATAAACTACATTTAAAAAGAAAAGGCTTAATAGTTCATTTAATGTCCTAAGATAAAATGACAGTACCTACTTTTTTCCAAAATTCGATATTTTTAGTACAGAAAATTCGATAAAAAATATGTAATATTCAAGCAATACTTAACTCTTGATCTAAAGAAATACCTATTCCTTAAGAGAATACATTATCTATGTACATATATTAAAGAAACAAATAATGTTTAAACAATATTTCGGAAGTAAAATTGTTGAAAACATTGCTTTGCTGTCTGTTATAAATTAAAGCAAATAAATGAATTCTATTCAAATATATTTTAATGATATGTACATGTCAACCTACCAATAAAATGTGCGTTAATGTATTACATTAAAAGAAAACGTAATAATCATTTAAAATAATGTTAATAAATCATTAAAATCCGTGAATGCGACCAGTAAATACACTAATTTATTGCGTTCAGAATCATAATAATATTAAACATATTATTACCAATAAAATTAACATAATAATAAAATGCAAAGTGAGTGCGCCAAAATCAATTAGATATGGTAATGCCGGGATACTTATTAATTATTTAAAAGTTGTTTCGGGCGTTGCATCAACAATTTTAACACAAATTGTGTGTCTTATGTTTATCAATTTTTTACGCCAAATAAACACGTGTATGAGGTTAATTGCTTCCTAATATTTGTCGAAAATTATGCCTAAGAAAATTTTCAAATATTAATAAATGTGACAAGGTATAGAATTACCCTTCTAAAAACTTTTAGACTATGTTTAAACAAGCAAAAACAAGATCATCCGACAACCGTGATGCAATTATTGGAGAATAACGTATTATCACGCTGCTATTTTTGAAGAAAGGTACCGGATAGGGAAACAAAGCATCAAAGTTATTGTTAGTGTTATTATTGCTCACAGATAGCATTTCATTTTTCAGAACACACAATTTTTTTGCAAAAACAAACGATATATCATTAAAATGGCTATATCGACTTTTTATTTAAATCATAAAATAAACTATTATCTGCTTAAAATTAATGATTTGACAATTACTATTAATAATAGTCTAAAGTCAGGGAATCATTTATTGACTTTTAATTTATTTTGTTAATATTATAGCGACACCTAACCGGAGAAATTCTAAAGCAAAATAAAGTGAATACGAGAGCGAGCTAAAGCCTTTACTAAAAACAGATACTACAGAAGAGCTGGACATAAACAAACTTTCAGATAAAATTATTGAAACACAGAAGAAAGAAAACAGATAAAATACCGAAAAACTTTAAGGAATTAAACAAACTATTGAAAAAAAAGAGTTAAAATAGTTACAAAATAGAACCAATAAAGGGCAAATGCAACATGAAAGTACTATGTTCCCAACTATCTTCAAACAAGAGTTTGTAATATATGAGCCTTGTCTGCACTTATGGATTGGAAATAATAATTTCAAAAGATTACGGCACTATATAGAGCTAAAATGGACCATGCTTGATATTTTCTTACTTGGTAGGCTACAAAATGGAGAAATCAAGACGAAAACAAGAATTATAGATATAATTGAAGAAGCAAAGAGGATGAAGTGGAGATGAGCAGGACATGTTTCCAGACTCCCACAGATAGAGGAGCATATACAATAAGAAACTGGACAGATACGGATTGAGAAAAAATATTATATAAATGTTAACAGTTGGAATCTATTTTCTAAGTGAGAAAGACGCTGAAAATAAAAATAATAAAATAATGAAAATTTGATTTCCGGCTATAGGTAAAATGTACTTATATTGTATTCAGAATTATTAGAAAGAGACTAAAAAGTCGGGTAAACATAGGGTTGGTATAAATTTACAGCCGCCCAGGTCCGGAATAACTTGCAAATGCAGGTAAAATTCTTTGAAATGTTGCGGTCTTGAAGCTCTAAAGAGATTTGTGAAAGTGAAACAAATCGAAAAGTGCATCTATCAACAGATGCTTAAGAAATTATTAAGAACTTGTTTCTAACCTTAATGGACCACGGTAATTTGTGCATTAAGAAAGCTGTAGAGGAAACAGCTGTACTTACAAGGAAAACTTTTCCCACGGTGTGGAAAATTATGCAAAAGCCCATTTTAGAATGCAAACAAAAAAGGGATGCTGGAGTTTTGAGAAAGTTAGACCATAGTGATGAAGACATTATACGACGAAAAATTTATAAAATGTTTGAAGACTAATATGTTCCAACTTCAGATAATTTTATGAAAATACTTTAAAGAGATGGAACAGAAATTAAGTGCTCAAGAACAATTTTGTGGAAGTACTTCCAAGGAATGGGATTTAAATTCAAAAAGATTAATAAAATACATATTCTAATGGAATCCAGGCGTCTTCAATAATGACGGGGGAAGTATTTGAGAGAAATCAATGATTACAGAACACAAAAAGGACCAGTGGATGGGACGATTCTAGCCGCTAAGCGTGTGACACGTGCGACGTCAAATCGCGGTAAAAGAATAACAATTTTTCATGCTTGATCTGAAAACAGGTTTGTGCCGAATGATTTGTCTCTTTCATCCAAAAACATTAGAGATTCTTGTGTTGACTATCATGACGACACAACAGCGGAGCTATTTGAAGATTGGTTTAGAACTAAATTATTGCCTAATATCTCGCCAAATAGTGTTATTGTTATGGACAACTCGAGTTACCATAGTAGATAATTAAACAAAGCATCTTGTTCAAACGATCCAAACAATATTATTGCGATACCATTTTACCACTGTATATTCAACCCCATTGAGTATATATGGCACCAACATAGAGCAGGAATTCGACGTAATAATATTTCACCTACACTTAATTCTAATGTATTAGCTTTAATTGATAGTGAAGCGAAAAAAATTTCTCAAATTAACTGGGAAAATTGTATAAAACATGTAAAGGAAATAGAAAAAACCTATGTCTATCTTAAAAACGCAACAGAAAAATTAGTTATTAATCTTGATGACAGTAGCGACAGTGAAATAGATTTAGTTTAGTAATATAGAACTTAGTGAAAACTAAGTATTTATACATATGCAAATATTATGTATTATATTATTATCGTGTTTTATTTCCTACGAACATAAGAAAATTAAAATTAGAATTAAAAATAAACATTACTCCAGGTCTGAATGGATTTCGGTATAACATTTCAGCTGCGGTTGAAAGGTTTAATTGCAGTTTCATTGTTATGATTGGACCTTTTAGTCAATTTCTAATAATTCTGAATACACTATAATGAATATTTTAAAATTATAATAGCGAATCAGTTATACAATGACTTATACTTAAAAAACAATTACCTATAAAAATGATGGCAAGTTCTTCCAACTCCAATATTTCGTCGCTGATTATTTCTCCAGCACAGAAGAAACAAACATGTCTTAAAATATCTCAGCATTGCACCATAATTTTGTTATTTGAAGGAATAATAAATAGGTACCTATCAGGATCGGGTAAACACACATACTCATTAAAGAAATATAGAATTAGTGACACACCAATTTTCCATTTAAATAGAAATCACAGGCGGATTTTGCGAGGCCGCATTTTTTAAAATCACCAGGGCAAAGAGCCGACATCACTTACAATTCAAACTCGTATACGTATTCCACTCAACTATTCTTAACTGTTATGGCGATAGAAATTATTTAAAATCGTATTTTGTTAAATTATTAGCAAACATCTTGATACCAACTGATTTGTTGATATGTAAGTGGGCGTGATATGCAGTAAGCTAGTTTATTTTCGTAAAGAAACCTCGCTCAAATAAATCAATTTATTAACTGTAACCAGCCTTGTCTCTCAGTATGTGAAAATATATAAAAAATACATAGACATTCATCCACCAGAGTCTGTGAAAAAATTCCTGCTAATTTTATAGCACTCCTCAAATTGCCAGATTTTAACCTACATAGGTACTGGACATTTCTCCAAATATTAGTAAAGTACCTTACCTTGTAAATACTGGTAATAATAAAGGGGCATAAAATATAGATATTGATGCGTTGAATTTTTTTTTTTGGATTAAACCGATCTTTGTCCATTTTTAAAAATGATACACAAACAGATTATCTCAATGAATTACTTAATTAACATATTCTCAAAGTTAAGTAATTTATTTTAAGAGCTTATAGAACTCACAAAGAGAAATCGATTTACAAAAAATCATTTATATAAAGGTTGGCAAATAAGGAAATTATTAACAATTATTTAAAAACTGTAACACAAGCCTTATTTCATGATATTTTCAACCCCTGTATTGTAAAAACTTTGTTTACTGCACTGAACAGATTACATCTTGTTCTACAAAAGGTTGTGACCATTTGTTTGGTTAACGCAAAGTCTTGCTCAATCTATCCATGAGTGACCACACGCGTCACAAATGAAATCCTGGTCTCCACGGATAACATCACAAATATTTTCAATGCTCTGTTGTAGTTTTTCCGCAGTATTCACTTCCCCATCATGATAAACTAACTGTTTTAAATAGCTCCACATAAAAAAATCGCAGGAATTTAGATTCGGGGAACGCGCAGGTCAAGAAATGGGTTCATTTCGCTCTATCCATCTATCAGAAAACACATTTAGTTCATGAATTTCTCGTCTGAAATGTGGCGGAGCTGCATCATGAAGAAGCCCCATATTCTGTCTCACATTTAAAGGAACATTTTCTAATAATTGTGGCGGATTATTTTGAAGAATAATTTTCACCTATCAGTCGATTTGGAAAAAAGTAAGGCTCTATAAGCATGCCACTTACTACGTCAGTCCAAACATTTACTGAAAATTTGTGATGAAAATGACTTCTTTTCACTGCATGTGGAATTTCTACTGCCCAAACATGGTTGTGAAAATTATTTACTCCATTTCTTGTAAACGTGGCCTCATCGATAGCCAAAATAAATTAAGTAAAATTGTATGTTGTAGTGATGTAAGTAACACTGACAAAATTCATCTCTTCTAGGATAACCTTCTGATTGCAACGCTTATACCCGTTGATAATGATATGAGGAAAGTTGTTCTTGTCGTTAAGTTTTCCACACTTTACAATGAGCAACTTCTGCTTCAACTGCTATTGACCTAGTGTTCGATAGTGGATCGCTTTTAACAATTTCTAAAATTTCTTCCTCGATATTCACCATTTTATAATAATAATAATAATAATAAATAATACATATATATATATATATATATATATATATATATATATATATATATATATATATATATATATATATATATATATAATAACTTACCACCAAACAGACCAAGAGAAGTTACAAACCTGGCTACGGAAGCCACTTCATGGACGGCATCCAAATGAGGTCAATCAGGACAATGTCGACAACTCAGCATGGAACTACTGGTTGATTTCAGGACAGATGTTTCAAGAAACGGAGGGCTTCTTGTTAGCTATCCAAAACCAGGTTATTCCGACGAAGAACTATCGGAAGTTCATCATGAGAGATCCCTCAATGGAAAATGACCAATGCAGATATGGCTGTCGAACATCGGAGACAATTCAGCACATAACTGGAGGATGCCAAGCGTTTGCCGCAACCGAGTATAAGGAAAGACACGACTCAGCCGCTAAGATACTCCACTAAGAGTTAGCAGAAAAGCTAAACCTATTACAGGTAGGAAAAGTGCCTTATTACAAGTACAATCCGGAGCCTATTCTTGAGAACAACCAGTTCAAGTTATATTGGGACCGAACGGTTCTGACGGATCAAACGGTAGCTCATGATAGACCAGACATTATACTAATAGATAAAATTTCTAGGCGAACTACACTAATCGATATTGCTGTACCTAACAACAACAACAACCTAAGGCCAAAATACAACGAGAAGATCGCCAAATACAGAGATCTGAAGGTCCAAATCCGAAGACAATGGGCAATGAACAGCGTCCAAATGATTCCCATAATACTGCCACCAACTGAAGTAGTACCAAAGAACCTCCTGCAGAACATCAAGGGACTGGGCCTTAGTGAGCATCTGTATAAGCCGATGCAGAAAGCGATTCTCATATCAACCGCGCGAACCGTCCGAAAGGTCGTAGGAAATACAGCAGACCACGTCACCTAGGACCCGATAACATGGAAAGGGTTCCCACAGAGCTTCATACTTTTGGTGTCTTTGTATGCCTGGTATAGACTTTATTTGTCTCTTTAAAAAGTGCCTGTTTTGATATATTATCCCGAGATTGCAATAGACTTTTTGAAGAAATTTATTTATATGTTCTGCAAATCGAAACTCGTCATCGATGTACAACCCCAGGTTCCTCACCACATTATTTATTTTAATATCCTTACCCTGAATTTTAATAAGTTTACCGTAATTTTCACTAAAAAATTTTCTCTCCCTCTTCCCACCAAAAACCACCGCTACCGACTTGTCAGCATTTAACTTAAGACAATGTCTATTGCAAAAATTTAAAACGTTGTACAGATCATGGTTTATTGCGGCAACCGCTTGTAAAGACTCTTTGGGATAAAAAGGTAGATACATTTGTGTATCATCTACGTAATAGTGTATATTAAAAGACAAAAAGGCCTCGGAAAATGTCGACATATAAAATGTGTACATTCTAGGTCCCAAGATCGTTCCCTGAGGAACACCATTGGTAACAGTCACAAATTCCAACAAGCTGTCACCATAAAGTAGAGCCTGCATCCTATCATCCAGGTAGTTAGACATTAAATCAATTGCTTGAGTGGAAAACCCGTTATATCTATATAAAGATTTCAACATTTGATGATTCAGCGTATCGAAGGCTTTCGAGTAGACTAAAAGTAACAATACTGTCAGCTTTCCCCAATCAACCGCACCCACAAGATCGTCAGTAATATTTTGCAAAGCAGTACAACACGAACACCCTTCGTAAACCCTGACTGATTTTCTGGAAAAATATTATTTTGCTTGAAATAAATTTGCAATTGCACATCAAGAATTTTTTCCAAAATCTTAGACAAAGTCGGCAAAATGCTAGAAGGTCGCAATTTATCTAAAGAGCATGCATTAGGGATCTTAGGCAAAGGGCTCACACGTGCTCTTTTCCATATTCTCGGGAAAACGGACGCAGTTATACAACTATTCACTATGTGAGTTATAAAAGGCAGCAAGAAGACAAGCACAAAGTTATTGTGAAAATATTTCCTCCATCCACCCCAGTAGCTTTGCTCTTAATTGAAGAAATTACTTTAAGTACTTGCTCTTCGGTAACTAATACAAATTGAAATGTTATTATTGTTTAATTGTTTGTTATTATATATCGAAAATTGAGACCAATAGGGGGATAGTTTCGGAACGGAAATAATAAAATAATGATTAATAATTTTTGGGTTTGGTATGTCCGGCGGCAAGTTTAATATCGGATTACTTTTATCGTTAATGTTAAATAATTTTAAATTACCCCACAATAATTTTGAATTTTTCTCTAAAAATAAAAAGCTTTCTTTTCCCTTCTTACTACCACAGCAAAACTATTCCTAAGGGTCTTATAGTTTGATCAATCAACAGGATTCCTAGATTTCTTAAACCTACTGAGAACATTATCTCTATCCTTCTTGATAGCTCGCAGCGTGGCAGTAAACCATGGAGCATAGGGCTTCGTTATTCTATGTGTTACATAAGGAGTGTGTATATCTAATAAAATATTAATATTGTCACACATAAAACTAACCTTTTTATCTACATTTTCTAGATCATATATATTTTTCCATGGAATAGACATTAGATTCATGTAAAACTGCTTAGTGTTCATGTTTTTGAAGTTTCTAGCAGTTTTAAATCTAACTTTAGGTTTATTAAATTTTACATTAATAAAACAAGATGTTAAATGATGATCACTAAAATTAATAAATTCAACCTCTACAAAATTTGTTAAGTCGCTATCCGATGTCAAAATATAATCAACAAATGTCGATGTAGTTGCTGTAATTCTGGTAGGTTTATCAACAATCTAATAAAGTCCCAAATTATCTAAACATGTCCACAACAATCCTACTTCAGTACTGTGTAGTTTAAAAAAATCTATATTAAAGTCACCCACATGCAGAATACATGATCAACACTGGGCAGCAGGGAGGAAATGGTGGCTTGGACGATATCTTCCAGCGTGACCTCCTCGTTGTTCCTTTAAATATCTGGTGTCGCGAAGTCTTATAACTAAATTTACAAATATTCGCGGAGACGGATGGTTTCGTAAAAGAAATCTCTCTACGTAAAAACGATATGCTACGGCTGCATTTTGTTGGCACTCTCCGTAAGTTAATATTACGTCAACTAGTTAATTTTTTATCAGATTGAATCGTTTGACAATACTGTTTCATAAATAATGACGATAGGTATCATTATTAGCATTTTGCTATGAAATTTTTTATTGTTATTGGCCTATTGGTTCTTAAACACGCTCCAAATTTCTTGAACCAGTCCTAAGATATAAAGTGCGAAAGGGACTACGATGAGCAATACGTAATAAATCATTTAAATCTGATTATCTCTGACACTGCTGCTCGATTTAACAACACCCACTAGGTATAACTTTTTTGAATAAAACATTTTTAATTAGAAGTTTAATATATTGAACTTTGAAAAAGTTGTGAAGCTTTTGCTGTAGACGAATTACTGTTGATGGCGCCCTCTACAGTGTACATAGCCACCGTAAAAAGTACCAATTCTAACGATTATTAACGGAGATATTTACAAAAAAGTTATACAAATATAACTTTAACAACCTGCATTTCAGAAATTATCAATTTTTGGACTAAGAAGATCTGGTCTCGATCTTGATATTTTAGCCTCAGGAATTTTCTCGAGTGTTTTGTACAGATTTTTAAGAAATACTATGTCTATGCAAATTCTATTTAATATGTATGCATCATTTAATATTACATAGAAAATCTCACCCGATGCTTTTTAAATTAACCGTTATTAAAAGAGACCAAAAAAGTATGTTTCAAATTAACCGTTCTTATTAAAAGAGAAAAAAAAGTATGTTCATATTTGTTATCCTTGTCTGTGATTTTTTCCTAAAAGTTAGTAACCAAAATATCTTTGCTTTTTCTTATGTTGCCTTGATATGTCTCAGTAAAAAAAAAATATGTAGTTATAACAAATGCTTAAAGAATCGGCATTTGGCTTCGGTTTTCTATGTAAATTTTTCAAACATAAACCAAGTTAGTGATAGTAAATTTAATGACGTATTAGCACCTTTGTAACCCCGAATCGAATTAGTATTCATCCATTGTCATTCAACAGGAAGTCACAGACGTAAGAAACTTGAACATTGCTGCCGTCCGAAACACTGTTTCCGTTCCGAGGCATGGCCAACGCTTTTATTTAACTATACGTACTGCCATAAACAACTGAACGTCGCCGACCATAATAGTTAAGTTTCCGGGAAAATGATAGTATGTCGATTATAATACAGGGGGGAAAAGTAGAATTCATAATTTACCGCGACGCGTCGTTTAAAAAAATTTAATCTAATGCGGAATACTGAGAAGCAACGAAAATTTAATTAAGGATTGTATTAAAAATGATAATATGTGAAAGCTGCCTGCTACATAAACATTTACTAAAAATACAGGGAGGTCAAAATAATCTTACTTTGTCATAGAAAAAATATTCCTAAACTGACCCTTAACAGAGATACAGAAACCTAAAAGGGTACCCATCGATTTACTTTAGCAGCTCTAAGTTTTGAATCGACCTGTAAAATTTAATGAAATTTTAATATTTTATGGAAACCATAAAGACTCATTAAACCATGTAGATGTTTTAGATCATCAGAGAAGTCAAGAACCGACTTGTAGCTACACTCGTTAGGCCTAATTTTGACAAGTGTTTGGTACTCTCAATTTGTTTCGATAAAACTGGCGATTTTTGAGATAAATCGGTTTTTATGCGAAAAACTCAAAAGTTACTAATGCTAAACACAAACAGGTAAAAATAAAATACGCAGGGTTTACTGATGTGCTTTAATTTATGGAGAAGCGCTGTCTCACTCTTCGAAGGCAAGAAGATGTTATGCTGAAAGATTTCCAGCTCAGACGTTGTCAAATCCAGAAACCTTTTGAATGTTGATCGGTGCTCAATAAATTTACAATGCGATTAAAATGCAAAAATAGTGATAACATTTAAATGTTATTTTGGCAAATGTCGCACTGCAAATAATATTCCGACATCAACGGTAAACAAAACAAGGTTAGAAAAATTTAGGTTATATCGCTTTATTGAAGTCTTGCGAAATAATCATCCGGAGATCTAGCGTGTACTTTTTCAACGTTGTATGGGTGCAGTAACTGTTCTGTTAGAGTTTTATGCACAATCCATTTTGTAACATTGTTCTGTCGCGAGCTTTTTGCTGTTTGAAAGGTTGTCAGCAATATCTTGAAAAATTTGTTCCTCTACGTGAGGGTTCTGTGCCTTTTGGAAGGGCCCTCACAGCCACGTCGCGGTAAAAATGACCCCGAACAAAACATGTAAATAATTGATTCGTTAACTCAAATAACTTATTTTCTAACCTTTTTTTACATGTTTCCCATAGCCTTCGATCAACCCGTTGAAAGGTTTTTGGACTTGGCAATATTCGAACTGGAAATTTTTCAGCATAAGGTCTTCTTGCCTTCGAAGAATTTGACAGCGCTTCTCCATTAATTAAATTCATATCAACATACTCTGTATAAGAATATTCTTCCATTTTTTAATATTATTTTCACTTAAAGGCGGTTTTAACAAGTTCCGTCAGTGGTACTAACAATAACAACCTGATTTTTACCTCTTTGTACTTAGCATTAAGACCGATTTATCTCGAAAAATAAATTAAAAGTAGCTTTTTTGAAGAGAAAATCAGTTTTCGGCTTTGTAAAATGATACCTGTCAAAAATTAGGTCCAACGACTGTAGCTGCAAGTCCGTTCCTGACTGCTCTGATGATCTAAAACATCTACTTTAGTGTGATTTAATGAGTTTTTGTGGCCTCTATAAAATATTAAAAATTAATTAACAAACTTACAGACGATAAGGTAAATCGCTGGGTACCCTCTAGGATTCTGTAATTCTGCCAAGGAGCTCTTTGGGCATTTTTTGACAAAGTGTGGTTATTTTGACCTGTGTGCTCCCGAGAAATTAGGAGACACTTACCGGACACCCTGTATTTTTTAAGTTATACAATTTTATTTAAATATTGCAAAATGATTAGAAATCTATGCTAATTTAAACGACGCAAAATCAAAATAATTCAAGACAATTCAACTTCGAAGAATGTTTTTCAGTCTTTAACATTATCTACAACCTTTACAGTTTACGAGTTAACAAGTACGAAAACCAGTTTTGAAAATATTTTAGAGAAAAAATAATTATTAACTAATATCAATTTTATATTTAGTTTTTGAATTTTTTACTGGAAATAAAATATATCGATATTGATATTCTCTACCTTTAATTTTTTTTCTACGCCCATTCTTAAACGTAAGAACCTAAAAGTTGCTGTTGGTATCAAAATACCACTTTATTATCAACACCCATTTCAAAAGTCATTGGTTTTCAACTTAAGTTAATCTTAAGCAATATTATTAAATTGGAACAATCAGAAATGTTTGTTTCCCGGAAAGTTTGTAGTATTTGAGATTAAATAAAATTTTTATAAAAAAATCTAAAAAACGGCAAAGGATACTAAAAAGTGAAAAATGACGTAAAAATTTTTATATGAAATTAAAATTTTTGAAGTCTGTGCCAACTTAATACTCGATAAAATGTAATAAGTATTTCGCAATGCTTGCAGTGTCGTAAGAACTATCCAAAGTTGTAAACCATAAAAAACTGAACAACAACCTATTCTTTGATCTGAAAAATATTCAAATACCTGTTTTAAATGAAATTGGACAAAATAGATATTTAGTTTGCCTAATAAATCTGCGTCTGGAATCTTAAGAAATTAATTACATATTCGTATTCTAGGTCTCCAAAACTCATTAATACCAACATTGAAATAATTTGAAACAATTACATTTTTTAGACCGATCTATTTAATTTAGCATATTGAGTTTGAAGAGATTAATTTAAGATCAATAACATACTCCAAAAGAACCCCAAATATTATATCTGCTATATTTAATTTTAAGAAATAAAATTCCGATTCGTAACAAACGACCCTGAAAACCATGTAATTCCAACTTTGATATAAATTGATATCGTAAAATTTTCAACCCGCCATATTTTAATCGCTATATTCTAATTCCAAAGAAATAATTTTAAACTCTTTATCTAATTTAAATATACACCGTCGATAACCTCCCAGTACCAATTTTCGATATGATCGGGAAATGTAAAATTTTTGGACCGCCACATTACATCCGCACATAATGAATTTTTTTTAAAAATAATTTTAAAATCCTTCTTTACACTTCACCAGATTTTTTAAAAATAATTTTAAATTCGTAATTTACACCCTCAGAGTAATTTACGACAAAATCGAGATATATAAAAATTGTATGATATTATGCTGGATTCGCCATATTGAATTTTTCAAAAATCATTTAAAATTCGGAATTTACATTGCCAAAAACTCCCCAACACCAATTTTACACAAAATCGGTACATATAAAGTTTTTAATCCGTCATATTGAATTTTTTTTAAATAATTTTAAATTCGTTATTTGCGACCCCGAAAACTCCTTTATATCAATTTTTGAGGAAATCGGACAGAATTAATTTTTTGTCTCACAATATTAGATTTTGTTGAACCTATTTTGGCCGGAATGATATGGGACCAATGCAGCAACTTTCTGAATATAACGTAATAAATTTCACTCAAACCGTTGCCACCATTTGGGAGTCACTCGAATTTAGAACCTCCTTCAGTTAGAAAATAATACATTGCTGCTAGGATTTGGATATTCTTATTTTCGATATCATCTTCTTCTACGAGGCTGTTCAAGATTTCAAAATACACTATTTTGATAAGATTAATTGGAACACCTGTGAAAACCATTCAGTATTTATATTATGTTTTATATTTTAAATTTTTATAATTCTTAAGCTCTTTTTAAGTAGTTTTCCTTATTTAACTGACTTCGAAAACAAGAGGGTTATCCATTCGACCGTTATATGTTTTTTTATATATATACGTCAATTACTCCTAAACACCGTCACCAATTTGAACGAAATTTTTTACATTATGCCCAAGAAGTTGCTGCGGTGGTCCCTTATTATTTTGGTCGAAACTGATTCAATAAAACTTAAGATGGATCTGATAATATGGCTACAAAAGAATCAGTTTTGTCCGATTTTCATCAAAATTGAAATGAGGAAGTTTTCGAGGCCGTACATAACGAATCTAAAACTACTTTTGTAAAAATTCATTATGGAGAATCTAATATGGCGGACAAAAATTTTACATATCGCGACTTTGTCCAAAATTGTTGTAAAGGGATTTTGAGTGTGTAAACCACGAACTAAAAATTATTATGAATAAATTCAATATGGCGGAATAAAAATTTAACATCTACCGATTTTGTCCAAAATTGGTATAAAGGGGTGAAATATGAATTTAAAATAATTTGTAAAAAAATCTATATGGCGGATCCAATATGGTGAACTAAAAATTTAACATCTCTCCATTTTCAAAATTTTATATTTCTAAATTAGATCTACAATTGGTAATGAGAGGTTCTCGAGGCTGTAGATTAAGATTAGATTACAAGTTTTAAATTATTTTTTTGAAATTCAATATGGAAAATCCAATATGGTGGGTGGAAAAGTTTCTATTATTTCCACTTTTTCGAAATTGACAGTGTGATCTACAAATTTGGAGAAAATGGGTAGTTTTTTGCAACTGAATAGAGTTTCTACTATTCAGTTTAAAACCAAGAATCGAAAAATTGAATTTTTAAGAAAAAATTGAACTGGCTTCTAAAAAAGCCCTAAAAAGCGAAAAATAATAAAAGAAATTTTTATAAAAAACTGATTTAGCATAGCTGTAAAGAACCGAAAATCAACTATTTATTTCTTATTTTTTTCCAATCTTTATTGGACGAGATCTTTTGGAATATACTGCGTGTTTCAATTGCCCCTTTTTTCTTTAGAAAATAGCATTATCTGCAATAAGTTTAAATTTCTTAGAGATGGACATGACGTTTTTATTACACTTTTAAAGGACTTTTTTCCTTCCAAGTTTAATAATTTGTTGTCGGGACCAAAGATGAATATTTTCAGCATTTTCTGTAATAAAGAAAAAGAGACTATTTTTTACTTAGAAACTTTCGAGGTAATAATTTTTTTAATATTATTACAAAACAATTACAAACAATTTATGAAAAGAAAACTTTAAATACGTTTTCATTCAACATTTACTTAATTCTTGTACATATTAAAAATTATGTGTATATTATCGACAATTTAAACAAAAGTACAAATATTTTATACTTGGTCTTGTTATTATTCTATTTTTTGTGCCTTTAAGAGCTCCTTTTTTTCTGAAATTTTATTTGATATTTTTTGAAAATTTGTATTTAAAAAAAAATCAAACTCCTTTCTCTATCAATAAATAAACAATAAATGAAGTTTTTAAGAAAAGATCAGTATAATATGTCATTATTTTTGAGTGAAAAAGGACTATTAAGAAATAATAAAAATGTCGGATTTAAGAATTCATGATATATATCTTCTTGAAGAGAAGGAAAATAGATATTATAAATAAGCAATTTATTTCAAATTAAAAAAAAAATTGGCGAATACTCAAAGGCATTTAATTGAACATCATCTGGTGCGAATTTGCCGTAATTCAACCAAACTGTGTAAGGTATACTTTAAAAGCGTGTCAAGTTTTTTTATGAAAGGGAGGTTTTAACACTAAAATCAAAAATATTTATTTTTAATAAATGAAACATAATATTTAGTTTGCTGCTCTTTTTTTTTCAGAAAATCAGCTAAAGATGCTTAAAATTAGTAAGCGTATAATAATACTCAGTGCTGTGATAAGAAAAAGGATTAGCATTTGATGCATTAGCAATACGGATTATTTTATGACAAATCACTCGGATTCATTGACTTTTTCGAAATGCATCAAATGTATCAACTTAAATTTTAATGATACACATTATATATTATTACATTTCAAGATTCAGCCATAAACTTCAGGACATTTTTTATAAAATATACCCTACCTCTCTTCAACCGTTTTTTAAATATCTACTATTTTAAATGTTATTGTTTGAAGAGGCAATGTTGAAAATAGGGTAATCGGGTTATTTTTCTTCGATGGAAGCCTCACTGGAGGTAGATATCTATCTTTTCTTCAAAATAATCTGGTTTTAGCTCTAACAACTCCATTTCTAGATAACAGTGATCCTCATTTACCAAGTTTAACCTTATACTTTCAACAAAATGATGCTCCTCCGCTTTATTCTGTTCATGTAAATATGTACTTATATACAATATTTCCGAGATCAAGGGCAATAGAGGGGCCACCTCGAACGCCCGATCTTAACCCCCTAAACTTTGTTTAATGGCCATTTCAAAAATTAAGTTAATAAATTTAAATTCGACTGGAAACATATGCTTGTAGAATCTAAAAATGTAATAATATAATACAATGTGTTTCATTAAACAAATTTGAGCTCAGATTTCAAAATTATTAAATTATCGGGTCCGAGTCACTTTTCATCAAATGAGCAGTATTCCATATGAACGCTCCCTTTGCTTTCATGTAATAACTCTTTCCAAATTACAAAATAAAAAAAAATTGGTCCTCTTTTTCATTCTCGCTACATTCTATTTACCATATTTTTTACACAAGGTTTTTGGCTTATAACGTTCTAACTCTACCGTGCAATAAGTAAAATAATTCTAATCGTCTTTGTTTGTTTGAAAATCCAAAAAATATCAGCGTGCAGTCCACGTCGAGCAATAAATTTTTAGTGGCATTACGTCATGTCTAAATTTGGCAAGAATAGTCGAATAGTCCTAAATCTGGTAAGATATTTGGCATATAACTCGTCTTTAAAGAATTGCTAAATAGGAGAAAATTTTGCAAAATCGAAGAATTATGTAAAACTCTAAACTGCACCTAAAATGGATTTTGCAAAAGCTTTTAACTTTCTTTTTTTTTTATATTTTAATCCTATGATTACCACAGTATTATTATCCATTTTGACAACGTACGTTATTTCCTGTAAGAAAATAAGATAATATATTGTGTATTTTTTGGTGAAAACAATTCAGATTAAAAAAAAAGACAATTAATCATGATTAAGGATTTTTACACTTGTCGGAAAGAAATTGTCATGGAAACTGCATTTTTTATTTGATCAATTGTATCTTGTTCATAAATTTGTAATTTATCGCTAAATCAACATTTCTTTGGAAGAACAGAAAATAAAATATGAAAAATAGAACTTACTGAAAATTTGTAGTTTCTCGAAAATTATTTTCCATAGTCATCAGGCTATAAATTATTATTTTTAAATTACTTGATTTTGTGAGAAGCAATATTAAATGTTATAATACATAAAATAATTTCAAAATTCACATTTTGTATGCATATTACTATTATTTTGTAATAACTCACAGAAAAGTCCGTTAAAAAGTCACACCAACTGTTGTGATTGTATTAACTATAATTCTAAGAAAATGATAGAATTACGGAAACTAATTCCAAAATATAAGAAGATTGATTTTTATGATGTTAACAAAAAATATAAGGAAAAAGATAACAACTTTACCTCTAAAGTTGATATACATCTCATACATCATCTTCAAATGAAATGTTTTTGCTAAATTCATTTTAATTTTCACAATCTACATGGCGTTCGGAAAATACGTGTACGTTCGAAGACAAACTCTTGACGTCAAAAATGGGTCAATTTACGCCATTATTTATATCCGATACTTCTTTGTTTAGACGGTCAAAGTTTTAAGAAAATACTGATTTTGCCAAATTTTCTTGAAAACATGGAAACTGAATTTAGTGATTTTTAATATGTAATCTAACACTATAATGACGTTTTCTAGTGGTTTAGCCACCGCTTATAGATTGGTGTACAAAAGTGACATTACTTCTAAACATTGCCTTGGATTCTTTATGGTATGGACCTAGATATTTTTATCGGTTAATCGCATGTATTTGGAGACTATTTTACCTCTCGAAAAATTTCGTTGGATGAGCGGTTTCGTAAGGAAAAAAAATATTTTCAATTCCATGCATACACCAATTAACTGTAATAATAATAAAATCTGTAAACAATTTTCCAAGTGACTTTGTTGCTATGGCATTTAATAATTTGACCATTCACAAATGAAGTAAAGTAAAATCAACATTTTAAATTTCTAAGCCTATTTTACTATTACACGTGGACAACTACACGTACTCTGAGAAGGTTGACGTACTCCAGGTGTATGAGTATTTTTGAAGAAAATTGGCGTCGAAGTGTTAGGGTTTACATGGAGAGATTTCCTAACCGCCGAATACCAAACCATTAAATATTTGCCAATATTGAGCATCGTTTCCGAGAAACGGGCAGCTTTGGGAAAAAAATTTAAGGTAGGGATTGTATTCGAACAACTCTAACATTCAAAAAATAACAGGAAATTATGGAAGGCGTTGAAGAAGAACAAAGTGTTAGTACTTGTCGCCTAGAACTTGATTTGAATATCCCTAAATCTATTGTAAAAGACATCTTAAAAGAAAATTTGTTTCATACATATAACGTCCAAAAGGTTCAGGAGTTTTTACCGATTAATCCTATCATGCGCCTTGCATTTTGTGAATTTATTCGAAGCAAAAGAATTTGTGATCCAAATTTTGGTGGAAAAATTTTGTTTACTGACAAGGCGCGTTTTACAAGATCTGCAGTCACCAACTTGCACAACGAACAGGTTTATACGGATGAAAATTCATATGCCTTTAAAGTTGCACACCATTAGGATAACTTTAAAATAAATATTTGGGCAGGTATTATTGATCGCAACCTTATTAGTACTACGTTTGTTTAAAGGTCATAGATAATGTTGAAGATTGACCAAAATGCGATTGTAGGACTTACATTGTCTTTATTTTTATTTGTTTTTACGACGTTTCGATTACGTTGTATCTTTAACCGTTATCAAGTTTAGACTGAATGTTTTTCTTAAGGCTACGAGCTTATATAGGGACGGTGTCCATTGAAGCGCAGAGTTTCGCTTCACTGTACACACCTCAAAAATTTAAGTAGCGGTTGCCAAAGATTAGGTATGTCAACACTGTGTTTACTGGGGACTCCATTATTATTTTTAATGTAAGCTACTTCTATAAATTTTCTTTTTTTCATGTTGGGTTCCATATATATTGCCGCAGTTTCAGGCCATTTTATATGGTGTTGTTTATCCCAGGCGTGTTCTGCAATACCTGATCGCGACGTTTCCCCTGTTTGTGTATTACTTTTGTATTCCCTAATTCCAACTTATAATGGTCTTTTGGTTTGTCCAATATACAATTCACCACATTCACATGTAACTTTGTAAATAAATCCTTTCTTATTGGTTTTAATTTTATTAAATAAGCTCTAAGTGGATTTCCTGATTTAAAGGCTGTTTTTATATTATAACTGCTGGCAATTCGTCTCATTTTCTTTGAACTTCCCTTAATGTACGGAATTGTGAAGAAGGAATGGCAAAAATCAACATTCTTGCTGTCCAGTGGTCGTTGTTCCAAAATTATTTATAACATCGTCAATTAATTTTGTTCTGTTGGAAATCAAATTAAATGTTTGCTACCACTTTTTTCAATGAATCGGCATTATTGCATATGGATATAGTGCGATTATGGAGGTTACGTATAATTCCAACAAAATGATTAGAACTATGGTTAAGGTATTGTCCAGTATGTGTTGGCTTCCTGTATATTGAAGTTTTAATAGTTTCGCTTGAAAGGTTCACCATGACATTTAGGAAGGGCAATTGATCATTTACCTCCTTTTGCATGGTAAACTTAATTGTAGGTCGATTGGTGTTAAGATGTTTCAAGAAATCATTAGGTTCTTGATCATTGTCCTTTCATACGATGAAGATATCATCAACATATCTCCATCAGACTTTCGGTTTTACTGTCGCAGATTCTATGGCATGACTTTCGAACCATTCAATATAAATATATATATATATATATATATATATATATATATATATATATATATATATATATATATATATGATCAATATGTTCTCCAGAATTAATATGTGTGACATCTTTTTTTGGGAGTCTATTAAAACATAAGTATACAACACTCCTGTTAATACCCGCGCATTTTAAACCTTTTTCATAATCCTTAGGTATTAGATAGAGTTAAATTTCATTTTTTAAAAGGGTTAATAAGTGTATTCAACAAAATGGCGGGCATTTTGCACATTTGCTTAGTTGATGTTCTTTTTTCAGTTTTAAAATTTTTTTTAAATACATGTGTGTTCTTCCAACATATATTTTAAAAATTGTTTTATTATTGCAGCAAACAGGTGTATGCATCTAACTGAAAATATTTTTTTCCTGGAAAACCCTTGGAATCCAATGAAAATGTTCAAGAAGTAGAAAGCTTCCAAATACATGCGGTTATTTGATGAAATATCTAGGTTGTCATAACGTTGATGACATAAAAGGTATGAAGAGATGTTTACAAGTGACGTCACTTTTATAACACTTACACTACCTTAGAGCTGGTCACTACATTACTACAGAACATTAGGTTTAAGTGTATGTGAACATGCACTGAAAATCGCTAGATTCAATTACACGTTTTCAAGAAATTTGGCAAAAATCAACATTTTGTGAAAACTTTGATGTCTTCTACCGCCTAAATGAAACAGTATCGGATATAACCAAATTGGCTTAAAGGGACCTATTTTGACTTCAAGTGTCTGTCATCAAACGTTGTACAGATTCTTCCGGAAAACCCTATATATGCATGTCTGTGTGTGTGTGTGTGTATGTGAATGTGAAATTTAGAAAATAAAATTAGTTTCAAACTCCACTAAATCAATCCTTTTCTGTTCCGATCGGCACAAGATACACAATATTGAGAATGCTGTACAGCTGCGGATTGACGGAGTAGTGAAATTTGTGGATCAGGTTGGTGGTGTTATTAAAAAAAACATTTTACAGCTTAAAGATTTTATACGCGAGTAGGCATATGTTAACCCAAAGACTTTGTTGTTTGCTGTTGGAAAAAGAAAAATTCAAATACTAGAGAATCCATGTTGTCGCTTTCTCTACTTGCTGTGAATACATTATCATTTTTCTGATTCATTTCTTGAATCAAATGGGTCCATATGAATAACAAAAGGAGACAACTTTACTTTGCAGTCCTCATTCATTAAAATTCTGCTATCGCCATCTCCCTATTTTCTTAGCAATAAGCTGATTCACAGAAATGTAACACACTAAATAAACACTTTTTATAAATATCTCTTCAATATCCTGACGGATGTATTTAAAAAGTGTTTCAGCTACCAGGCTGCGCACTTGTACACATACTAAAATTTTTGAATCCAAAAACCTCTAAAACCCGGTATAAATTTATGTTTCTTGAGTTACTAGATTGCAAACACTCTTAAAAATCCTTAAATTTAATGCAAATTTAATGACTATTCTACATTAAATTTAATAATTGTGTACCAAAAATCGTGAATAATTTATATTTACTTTGAATTTAAAGCAATTCATTCAAATATCAGTTCATTGTACATTAAATTTGATTAAATGGTATATTAAATTTCAATAATGTAACTAAAAAGATATTTCAGCTTCTATAAATTAAAAATAATTCAGATATACCCTATTACTAAAGGAATTTATATTATTATTCAATAAACATTGCATGAGATTCTGGCAGATGGCGCAACTTATATTCTACTTTTTGTTTAGTATGATATAAGCGGTTTAAAGGACTCGATTTTCTTATGGTGAGATATACATGTCCACCTCGTACTGGCGGGAACCAATGAGTTCGAAACCGGTCTATATAGCGCACACTACCTACGAGAAAAATGTCCACCTATTCCTGGTAGTATCAGAATTTTTTGAACTCATATTAATGTTGGTGCATTAAATATGTGATAACATATTTCAAATTCAATAAACACTGGCTGAATATTTACTGTACATAATTACGTTAAACATTAATGATCTTTAAATTTAGTGTATGATTACATTAAATTTAATGGAATAAATTAATTTAGATTAATGTAAATTAATAAATTTAACGTATTACATCAAATACATTTAAAAAATATTTGTGTAATTTGCTTCCAGCACATTTACATTAAATTTAAGGCATTTCCTTTTTACGGTGTATTTCTCAAAGCATTATGATTGTTACTTTATTTATTATAATTATTGTTTTTATATTTGAATTTTTTTACATATTTTGTATTTAGGTAACAGGGCAAGATTTAAATGTATCTAATAAATCTATATCTCGCAAAGATTGCACGTTGAATGTAATATGTTCAATGTCTGCGAATTCAATTGTTTCTTTTTCCTTTTTAAATAACAGACGTTTTTATTATTGCGTAGACTTGGCCAAAAGGCTCTCGCACTCCCTCCAGGGGAACTTTGCTCATCCTAAATGAACTCGAATATCGTAAGTGTGGAATTTTGTGGAGACCTTTTCTAAATTGTCAGTTCTAGGTGATGTTAAGGTCCTCTACATTTCACTTAAACTTCCTGACAGTTTTAGCGGTTTCAAGTAGCACTGCTTTTTGCATAGTTTATACAGATGTACTACGCCGGTTGTTGATAGAATTATGGAGATCGTCTAGAGTCTACTTATTCCTCATTCTCTGCGTATTTGTAACTCCAGCCCTCTGTATTTAGCGTAGCGATCTTCTCATTGTGCTTGTCGTTTAAATTATAAAATAAGATCTCGCCTGTTAAGTGCAACTGTATGATTTGTAAGCACAATTGGATCCCGTACATCTTAAAATCGTTTTTCTCCAGTAAAAATTCCGGACTGAATTCATAGTATGATGCTTTTTCTACATTCAATAATTTGAATTTCTATTCCAACTCTTAATGGATGATTGTCGCATCTAAATCGTGTCTCCTTGTACTCCAACGCAACAAATGCTCGGCGTCCTCGAATTATGTGCTGTATTGTCTCAAATTTTCAATCTCTATATCGCCATTGGTTGTTATGGATCGAAGGGTTTAGATTATGTATTCTAGATAGTCTTTCGTTGGAATAACCTGATCTTGGATGGCTAGTGGGAAATATGTGCCCTGGCGTCAATTAGTAGTTCGATGGTAATTTATCAACATTTTCCTGGTTGACCTCATTTTGATGTCGTCCATGAAGGGCCTTCTGTAAATACACTTGAAGCTCTTTTTGGTCTGTTTGATGATGGGAAGTCGGTTGACGATCCCTCAACCACACCAGTGTTGGGTCGTTTGACTTGCATATTACCTGATGTAGCGTAAGTTGGTAAGTTGTTGATCCAATGGCTTACCAATATTCTACAATCCTTATTAATATAAGTTTCAAGCCAAACAGCTTCGCACTTCCTCCAGGAAATACTGACATACCAGGTATTTACCAAAAGTATGGAGCTCTATGGGGACCCTTCCCACGTTATCGTGTCCTAGGTGACGTGATCTGCAGTATTTCCCACAAAGTTTCGGATGGTCCTCGCGGTTACAAGGAGAACTGCTTTCTGAATCGGTTTATAAAGATGCTCACTGGGGGCCAGTCCATCGAGGTTCTCCAGGGGTTTTTTTGGCATCACTCCAGTTCTTGAAAGAATATATGAGAATCGTTTGGACGGTGTTCATTGCCCATTGTCTTCAAATTTGCACATGCAGATCTTTGTATTTGGTGATCTTTTCTTTTTCTGGTAGTTTGGCCTTAGGTTGTTGTTGTAAGGTATAGCAGTGACAATTAGTGTAGTCTACCTACAAATTTTATCTGTTAATATGATGTCTGGTCTATTGTGAGCAATTGTCTGATGTGTTAGAACTGTTCGGTCCCAATATAGCTTGACTATGTTGTTCTCAAGAATAAGCTGCAAGCTGTAGTTGTAGTAAGGCACTTTTCTTATCTCCAATATATTTAACTTATCTGCTAACTCTTGGTGAAGTATCTTGGCGGCTGAGTCGTGTCTTTCCTTATACTCCGTTGCGGCTAATGCTTGGTATCCTCCAGTTATGTGCTGGACTGTTTCTGATGTTTGACAGCCATATCTACATTGATCGTTGTGGATAGCTAACAAGAAGCCGTCTGTTTCCTGAAATCAACCAGTAGTTCTACGCTAAGTTGTCGACATTCTTCTGACTGACCTCATTTGGATGCTGTTCATGAAGTGGCTTCTGTAACTACTCTTGGTCTATTTGGTGGTGAGAAGCAATATCCTGTTCCCTCAGTTGTAGAGGGTTTGAATCGTCTGCCTCGCATTATTATTGTTATTATGAGCGTAGTCTATGTTACAGTTTAGATGTAATTGAACTGAAATTTTTTTTACCCGGAACAATGAAGTAAGAAAAAAGTGTGTATGTTTTCACTATTTTTTCTATTTTAACGGTCACGCTTCTCAAAATAGTTGCTGCTATTGTTTTCTGTATTATTTCTCTTTACAAAATAGTATATCATACCATACCAGGGTTATTTCATATAGTATTGCCTGTCTTAAAAAGATAACCTTATATGTTTCAAAGAGTCGATATTCTTGATACACAAAACTGTATAAAACAATTCTCGATTCAAGAAAATATTTTTATCCGTGTGGCTGTGCAAAAATTACCATTTTCTCTCATTAATTTTTCGATATTAACCCAAATGAATATTTAACAATTCCTTACAAATGGCATCTGTCGACAAGGCATCTTTTTTCGAAAATGTCAAAATGATCCCAGCCACTAAAATATATTTCTGAATGAAATAATTTGTAGTATTATATAAATTTTGACATTATGGTCGAGACACAAACCTAAACTCATTTTACCAAAATTTAGAGCCTGCAAAAACATTTCTACATTCAAAATTTCGATCTTGATTTATTGAGACATAATTTTTTTAAATTTTGCTAATGTCCTTCGTATATAAAGAAGACACCGTTATAATGTACCAAACCGCATATAAATCAAAAATATCCTACAGTACATATTTCATCCATTCTCGTATTAGAATCCACCAAAATTCCAAGTAGTCCATAATTCTTTTTTAAATACCAAAATTCCTAGGCATGGCATTAAACAATTTTTAGTGAGTTGTTTATTACCTTATTTTTAATCGTTTTTATTTGTCGGCCATTAATTGCAAAACAGTTTTTAGTAGATAAAATAAAAATCAAGAGAAACTACCTAACGTCTTGTAATATATTTTGAAGATTTTGAGTGTGTTAGCGAAAGTCCCGTTAAATGATAGTCTTTGAAACTATTCAATCTGCACCAACTGCTTATTTACTTTGGGTCTGTAGGTCCGGGCTAATCTTTGCCTAAGCTAATGATTTAATTGTAATCCGGTTTTTACCATCGGTATGACCATTTCCCAGGGAAAGTTTTGGTATACAAATATATCAATATGTAGAGTAAAGTAGCTGACAAATTAAGTCGAAAACAAGAGAGGTTCGGGTGTTTTGATTCCTTTTGTATATTAAACTTCAAGAAAATAATGCATTTATATCAACGAATTTCCTGTGTATCGTCAGAAATGCGACCCGTTATGTGGTCGAATCACAGGATAATATTTTTATTTATATTTCAAAAAGTTGTGGTAAATAGAGCGAGTTTCTTTACCCACCGGTGAATCCACCGAATACATGGTATTGGTTTCTAATTGCAACATGCTACAGTATATACACTGGGAAATAAAGAAATTTGTTCATATTCATACTAATATGAATTTCTGGTTGCCTTAATGATTATGATATTTTTGATATGCAATAAATATTCAACAAACTTTATTGAAAAGGGAAAAATTTTAAATCGTTTTGTCTCTTTAAATATAAAAATTGCATTTGTAGTAACCTTTAATACATAAAAATACTTAAAAGAGCCATTGCATATGAAAAAAAGTGAAATCACTACATAGTATAACACAAAGTCGCTTTCTCTGCCACTATGTCCCTTTGTATGCTTAAATCTTTAAAACTACGCACCGGATTTTGATGCGGTTTTTTTCAATAGATAGAGTGATTCAAGAGGAAGGTTTATATGTATAATAACATCCATTAAATAGTGGAGAAATACTGTTATTTTTGAGGTTTCTAATGTGATGTCGTTAATTATCATATTTTTTTCCGCTTACATTGCAAACGCAGGCTGAACCCTACGAGATTTATCAAAATAATGAACTAATTATTTGTACACATTGAAAAGGTCTACAGAAAACTCCGCGATGGTATATGTCTATCTCTCATGGATATCCCACAATAACATTTTTTTGTCATTTACTTTTTACGACAAATAATGGCAAATTTTGAAGCGATTTTAACCAATACAGCATTAATCCTTATCCAATTAAATAGCTTAAATACATTGTTAGTAGTGAACATAACCCGATTCGCTCGATCCCCCCACTCCTCGACCTTGACCTTGACCTTGCTTCACCCCTCTTTGGCCCCGCCCACATGTCCTTGTCATTGACCTTGAAAGTGCACGTGTGCTTTGGCCTTGGCCTTGTGTTCAAGGTTGTGTGTGTGACCTTGACCTTGACCTTGGTCGAGACGACCTTGACTTTGTTGAAGGTCATCTTGGGTGTGTGACCTTGAAGTAGTTATTTGTGCATTGTAATAGTGTGGGATGATCTTGAAATGATTTTGACCTTGCAAATTGTTCTATAAATTGTGTGAGTCTACTTGCATTCATTCAGTGTGAAATGTCAGATACGGAACTATCTAAAAAAAAAATTATAGAGCAAGTCGGCAGAGTAATTTGTTTATATCAGAGTAATTTAAAAAGTTTGTGTGATTTTGAAGAGAAGGATCTAGCATTTTTTCCTCTCGAATATTTAAAAACTTGCGTTGATACGCTGAGTTTACGGCAAATTTGGGATAAGCTGCCAGCGTCATATCGGTGTAACAAGGAACTACAGTTAAGCTTACCCTGTTACATTCACTATGAACAAATATATCGTCATCATATAGATGGGCCACCACCAGCAATAAAAAAGTGTCGTGAATGTAAAAATAAGTGAATAATATGAATAGTGCTTTGCAAGAGACAGTAAAAAAATTGGGCGATGAGTTCACTGAAACGGCTAATAATTATTTCAATGATGCAATGAAAAGTCGAACAGAATGGGCGTCGCGCTATTGTGATTTGGCTTATGAATATGAAAAGGCTGCGAATGCATGTCGTAAATATTGCAGCAAAACAATAAATTTACAAGACTTTGTTCGTGAGATAAAAAAGTTGGGGTTTAGTGACTGTTTGGAAAAACTGATTAGGTTCATTGCAGATCCGGTTGTGTTAGATGAAATTAGAGTGTAGGACTTAAGTTTAACGTAGTAGTAGTTAATATGGAAAGTTTAGTGCGAGAAATGTACGAGGAATTTCTAATTTCTGCAGCCTGTTCGGAATTTTACGCATATGAAATGCAAGATTCGGAGGCTCAGGACTTTAGTGTATTTTTTAAGTATATGGACCATGCCGAAGTGTGTCTTTTAGCTAGTATAGTTTGTAAGAATTTTCTTAGAAATAAAAATAAACAATTATTATTGAACAAATTAAGGAAATTAGGTTTAGGTGATAATGTTAAACGCATAGAAGAATGGCAGAAAAAAATCAATGAATAAAGTACATAAAATGTAGTTATTTGTTTCATTATATTTTGTCCTTGAAGTTATCCTTATACCAATTTAAATGTGTGACGTCATTTGACCTTGAATACTCCTCCCACTATTTCTATCGTTAAGCTACCCCCACCATTGTTACAATTCGACCTTGAAACCCCGCTATAAAGGTTCGTGGGAGAAGAAGTGACTTCAAACAGTCGCAGATATCAGTGGCATAAACATCAAATATTGTGTTCGTGTAGTGTTCTGAAAGTGCTTTTATATTCACGGTAATTTTTGGATTTATATACCATTTTTTTCAATAATGAGTATTGCAAAAGAAACTCTAGATGAAATTAATGAAATGTTTAGCAAAGATTTCGAGGTTTTAGAGAAAAAAAAGGTTACCGAAATGATTGTAGGCAAAGTGTATAAAATTGTAAAGATGGTTTCAATGACTACACGATTTGGTAAAACTCTTTTAGTGGCTTTACACGATGACGGTGATAATAGCACATTTGAGACTTTTTTACCAAAACGTGTGGCCGAAACACTATCTGACGATATTGTAGATATTATGAGTAAAACTAAAGATAAATACACTCTAACTTATTTGGGGCAGGGCACTAGAGTTTTTGGAAACAATACTCGAACATTATTACGTTTTGGCTCATTGGAGTAAATTGTATGTAAATTGTTTGAAAAAAAGGATGTAATTAAATTTAAAATATAGTTGCACATGTCAGAATACTTACGCGTGTTCATTATTTCTGTTAAAGATGTCTGCTGATGCGACGACGACGACGACGACCGCCAACGAATGTGTAGATAGATACATATTTTGGTTGGGGAGAGAATTAAGAAATAGGGCTCACGATATGTTAGATAGCGTAAATGATTGGTCGCATATTGATGTAACCAAAGATCAATATAAGAACGAGATCAGGGATACAATCAATTTTATGGCTGGGGCACACTTGTGCGACAAATTTTTATATGGTTCCATAGACATGGATACATTTTGTGCTGAAATGGTTGAAGAAGAATTAAAAGAATACCTCGTCAATATTCCACATTTACCAGGTGAGCTTGCTGCAAAATATGAATTGGTTTCTGCAACAGCAACAGCCCAAGACATTGACGATCGAAATAGTGTCGGATGGGATAGAATTTTGAGCAACGAAAACGAAGACATGGAAAATTAATTTTTTATAATTTTTGTATTTGTGCAATTAAATAACTGTAAATAAATATCTGTTACAATCACAGTTTTATTTTATTTCTTTTATAAACATACCAACCCAGTAGATCATAGTCAGTGTCTCTTTTTCTCAGCTGAAATATTTAATATAAGTAGGGCAAATAAAAATAAAATAGTTTAGTAAAGATTGAAAATGAGTCGAGGAAACAACACAATTGATAAATTTGGTCGTCAGAAATATAATGAAAAATATCATATATTATCTGGGCCACAAGGGATTGGTTTTAAACTTACAGCGGATGGGCAGTATGATATGGGTGGAAAAATCATAACCAACTTAGGCGAACCTAAAGATGATGACGATGCTGTGACAAAACACTTTGTTAATAGAAAGTTTTACAATTTTGCAGCTGTAATATGTGACATATTTAACAAGGATGTCCTCCCCATGATATACAAAAATAATAGTGAGCTTAAAACAAAAATTGAAGTTATGCAGAAAATACTCTATCATCAGCCTTTAAATGACTCATTAAGCGCACTGTCGTACGACTCGACTTCAAAAAAAATCTAAAAAAAGCAGGTTAAAGAATAGGAGAACGCACTCCGAGTGGCATAGCCTTGAAGATAACGTCGTAGTCGTCGGTGAATTGGACCTTCCCTCCAAGAATATTGAAATGTTATTTATGTGTATGATGTTTTATTGTCATTGTTTTTAATAATGAAGATTGAAATAAAAAACTTTATTTTACAATATATTGTTTATTTATTTTACATTTTAAATAAAAAATATAGTCATACAATATGTTATTTAAACAATATTAGCTTTATCTATCCAAGAGTTGAAGTGGTTGGGAAATCCTAGCCATTTGACAAATAATTGTTCGATGTGATTTTTCTTGCGTTGTCTAAGGACCTTTTCTACTAGATAAACGTCAGGACTGCTTGTTTTTTGTAGTTCTGATTCGTAAAAACACCCTCTTATAGGCTGACCTTCTAACGATTCCAACAAGTAAGTAGGTGGATTTGTAACGTTAACTTTTACAACTTTAAACAATTCGGTTGACCAAGAGGGCGTATATCCTTTCTCGAATAAGCTTTTGTACTTGCTAATACGCACAATGTCACCCATGGAAAACTTAAATTTTTTAGGTACAATTTTTAAATAATCATATGCTTTAATATGTGTTTTTTCTTGCACGTCTGCAGGCTTCATTCCAATGGTGCGATGTTTCGAATGGTTATAGGTTTTTGTTACTGCCGATAATATATGTATTCATTTGTAAGATCCTCTTGTCGAGAATTGTTTATATAAATTATTTTTTAAAGTCCTTATGACTCGCTCAACAATTGCAGCTTTCTTTGTGCTGTATGTGGAATAATGATTTATATTATATTTTTTCATCAGGGCTTGAAAGTTTGTATTATAGAACTCCTTTCCT
This sequence comes from Diaprepes abbreviatus, assembly GCA_034092305.1. Taxonomy (NCBI): domain Eukaryota; kingdom Metazoa; phylum Arthropoda; class Insecta; order Coleoptera; family Curculionidae; genus Diaprepes; species Diaprepes abbreviatus. The sequence goes on along the minus strand of JASJET010000028.1, from coordinate 27,822,924 downwards.
TGATCACTTTGCAGATTTGTTGGTGTATATGATGCCTCTTCAATGATGCTTTTCATCGCATTAGTAACTTCTATACCAGTCTTGTTTTTTATGGCTTTGGTATAGACAAATTTCGAGTAACAATTTATACAGACCAAAATATAACGATAACCATCGTTTTCATCAGCATACTGTTGCATTTCAGCCAAATCAATTTGCCACAAATCTCTGTATCCTTTTATTATCGTGCGCCGTCTTACAAAATTTTTTCTAGCCGTTCTATGTAGTTCATTAACAATCTTGATTTTTTCTAGACTGGGCTCCATATTATTAGTAATACTAAAGGTTTCAGATCGAAGGAAGAACTGAATAATATCATTAAATATTGAGCTTAATATATTATATCTTCTTCTCGTAATTCCTCTATGATTGACATAATTTCATTTTCGTGTCCAGTGTGACCGGCCATTTTGGAACTCCACAACAAACGTAAACGATCCACCAACTCTTTAGCTTTGTTCCAGTAGACATATTGAAATTTTTTCGAAGATAATTTCTTGTTTGTGGGTAACTGTAGTTTTTCCGAGAGATTTTTTCTTGTAATAGTACCACCTAATTTTGTGCCCATTATCAGAGGTTTAATAATTCGTAAATATTTGTTCCATCTGGTCTCCCGTAAACCATCACTTTTTTTAAAATTGTTGTAGACAGCATTCGTTGATTCCAAAATTTCCTTGTACGTTGAAAGTACATTATCACTTAATTGTTGTTGTTCCTTGCCTACACTTGGGGGTGTTTTAAGAAATAACAAATCATAAAGTGCCGGTGATCCACCATATTCTGCAATATTTTTCCCTTTTTTGTATAAGACAATATTTCCATTTCGAAAACGCACCTCTAAATTACCAATAAAATTTTTGTTATCTGTTTTTGAACCAAAACGTACACCATATACAGTATCGTATAGAGATGGTTTCGAACGTAATCCTTTCAGGTGTGCGTTTAAAGTATCGGAAGTTGTGGTGTCAGCGGATGCGAGAGATGTATTAGTTGATGTCGAGGGTGTATCAAACACCGATTGGCTAATATCTTCTTTTGAAATGCGATGCTGCTGCTGCTGCTGCTGAATAGGTGTGGAGGTTTGAAAGGAATGTGTAGTTTGGGGAAAACCTGATATTTGAGTCGACTGCACTGATGTACTGAGACTATGTGGCTTTGTAGCTGGATAATGTTGTTGCTGTTGTTGTTGCTGCTGCTGCTGCTGCTGCTGACGTTGCTTAACCACATCAGATATAGTTGTCAACGGCTTAGAAATGGGTTCGTAAAACTTTTCCAATTCCACAACATTAAACTCTTTAGCCGCTTTAATTTGTTTAAATTTTTTTCTGACGGCATTGGTAGCTTCCACTAGTTTACGTTTTAAGTCGATCGCGTTATTCATGATGTTAACAAAGGACGTTTCAACAATCAAATGAGCGTTTTCTCTTATTATTACAGTAATATATAGCTATCAAATCCTTTGCGGTATCTTCCCGATTTCACATCACTGTCTTTATCAATTACTAAAAATCCATACTTATTATCCCAACATTTTGAGCACATTTCTTGAAATTGAGTAAAAGTTAGATCCGGTGAAACGTGGTCGGAAAATATGTGTTTCATATTCAACTCATCTTGTTTAAACATAATAATAAAATTGGCGTTGTCTCGCACAAGCTGTTTAGGCACTCGCGAATATGTTTGCGCTAGGTAAAAGGAGTCGATATTTTTATGACGTCCCATGCTAAAGTACGATCTTATAACATCTTGTTTTTCACATATAACATCATCAAAGATAAATATAGAGTTTGGTTTTGCATCGGACGGTTCCACAATATTACTGGAATCACTAAAGGCATAGTAGCCTAAACCTTTGATGGGCGCTAAAATTTTCCTTAAATACTCATATTTCGGTTGATACAGAGATTTCGAGTAAATATAGACATTTTCGAAACGTAGCCCAAGGGGGTGTGTAAGCAGCGAAATCATGACATTAGTTTTTCCACAATTGGATGGACCAATTAACAGGCCGCGAATAGAGGAAGGAAGTAAAGGACCGTGTCTCTTCATTATCTTCTTTTCAAATCCAAGTCCGACTTTTTCATCGAGATTGTCAATAGGAAGTTTTTGTTTAAGATCGATAACGCGCATCTTAGGAAAATTTGATATTTTATAGGCAATTTTTCACAAAAACTGTCATTCAGATGCCGAGCGTCAAACGAAGTGGACGGTCTCACGTTTCCAACAAAACTGGATACGGTATTGTGAATTCGTTAATAAATAAATTACCATTCGAGGTACACATTCCTGGTTATCAATATTGCGGACCCGGAACAAAAGTAATAAAACGTGTGACAAGAGGTGATCCAGGCATTAATCCTTTGGATGCCGCATGCAAAAAACACGATTTAGCCTATTTACATAATAAAGACAACATAAGTGCGAGACATCGAGCGGATTACGAGCTCGAACAAAGTGCTTGGAATAGAGTAAAATCGAAAGATTCCAGTTTAGGTGAAAAAACAGCAGCTTGGTTAGTTACAAACATTATGAAAGGAAAACAACGTTTTGGTATGGGTGTACCATCATCATTATCAACAAAAAAAACATCTAGTAAAGGCACGCGTCATACAAAAAGGAAAGGTGTTAATAAAAATCGACATGTTCGGAAAGCCAGTTTCGGAACAGCTATTCGACAAGCAGTTCGAAGGGAATTATTAAAAGCCGGAAGTAAAAATGTGTTGGAAAAAAATGTCATGAATGCATCTAAAATAGCTCTGTCGGCAGCACGTAGATCGGTAAAAGCGGCAGGTGGCAAAAGGAAGGTTCGTACACCGAGAATAATACCGATTCCTAAAACTGGTGGAATATTACCATTAATACCAATTTTTGCCGGGTTATCAGCTTTGGGTTCATTAGCCGGCGGGGCAGCGGGAATTGTGCGCGCCATAAAAGCAGTAAAAAAAAGCAGCGAAGATAAAACCGGTGCCGGCCTGTATTTAAAATCGAAAGGAAATGGTTTGTTTCTAAAGCCATATCGTAAAGGTATGGGATTATTTTTAAATCGTAGATCAAAAAACTAATTGAATCCCTACCTCGAAGACCACTATCTAACATCGATATAGAAAAATATGCCAAAAAGAAAAGAATAGGACACTTTCGAGGCGTTTATATGAGGGATTTATTACCTAGACAAGGTCCTCGACGTTACGAAGCAGCAATAGTGAATTTGGATAGTACGCGTGGTGCAGGGACTCATTGGGTAGCTTATAGAAAAAATAATTCTAAAGTAACATATTATGACAGCTTCGGCGATTTACCCCCACCGATCGAATTGGTACGATATCTACAAACGGGATCGGAACCATCAAAAATTATTTACTATACATACGATCGTCAGCAGGATTTTGGAACAGTCTGGTGTGGACATTTGTGCTTAAAGTTTCTTGTCGAATCATCAGCGTAAAAGATGTCATCATCATCATCGTCACCATTAACACCGCAAATGGATCGCAATAACTATACTAAAATGTTGCAATCACTGAAAGCATTTCATCTAGCCGGTGGATTAAGGAAAATGACCGTGAAACAGTTAGAAAACATGCCCAAGGAAGTAATGATTGCATTAGCCCCAAATGAAATTCCATTCGTTTGGGAAAAGTTGCCGGAGCACCTTAAAAGCGATATCGATATATTAAAATATCAGTGCGGTTGCAAACATTATTTCAGCAGCAGCAGCAGCAATTTAAACGAGGTTATGACTGATGAGGATTTTACGGCTAGAAAAATATTTTGTTGTTATTGCAAAATCAGCGATGTGCGCATAAAAGCAGAAAATAGCATAAAAACATCACTATCTAATGCAGTGAGAAAAGGTGTGAAGATGAATCTTTTTAAATGTTGCCGCTAAGAATAAAACCGAGATGTGTGATGTTTTAATGGTTAGTCATGTCTTATACGTTCACACTAACAGGACACTCGAGCGTCTTAAGCGCCGATTTTTATCCACCAGTCGAATTAAATAGAGAAAACAAATATGGTCTGGCATTGCTGGGATTTTACACATACAATTCAATTTTTAATGTGGACGAAAGCAACAATAAGTTTGCCTACATGAAGGAGGGTTACACCACCGAGCCGATACAATTGCAGATTCCACCTGGGGCCTATGAAATAGATGAGATAGGTAAAGCTATGTCGGAGGCTTTGAGGATTTCAACTGAAGAAAAGAACGATGGAATCTTTTACTTGGTCGCTAATAATAATACGCTGAAATGTGAACTGAAATCCCAATATACTATAGATTTCCGGGGAGAGGCGAGTATCGGTAAAATGTTAGGATTTAATCATACAGTGTTAAAAAGAGACAAAAAGCACGAATCAACCGAGATGGTGGAAATAATGAAAGTACGCATCATACGCGTAGATTGTAATATAATTTCCGGAGCATATATGAATTCGGTGGAAGGTCATACATTGTTTGAATTCGATATCGACGTGGAGCGCGGTTACAAAATCAGTAAAGAACCACAAAATAATATTTATATGCCGTTAATGCCGGCAGGACGTCAGTTTATCGACAACATTACTCTTCGCATCTTGGACGATAGCGGTGATCTAATCAATTTTCAAGGCGAGAAAATAATCGTGAAATTGGAACTGAAGAAACTTTCATAAAAATGGGTTTTTGCTTCAATCGTCAATTGTGTGTGCTGTCGACTAAGATGGGGGAACCGCCGAAACATAATAAAAGTAAAAGAAGAGTTAACGTCAAGGTTAGTCGTCGTCCAGACGTTAGATCACAAACATCTCAACAGTTATCTGCCGAAGACTATAAATTTTTAAAATCAATCGGTCTTAAAGTGCGAAAATGATTTCCACCACCAGCGATAAAATAGAGGTTTTCTCCGAGCCCATCTTGGACAATTCCATTATTAGTCTAGAAGAGCATACGTATAAACCATACGGATCTCCATCATTCAACAATTCGGATGAAGTCCGTATCCCCATTAATTTTCAAGATATTATACTGGATATCGCCGAAAGTTACATATATATCGAAGGAAAATTTAAACCCATAGACGCAACGAAAAGATGTTTTTTATCAAATAATGCCCTCGCATTTTTGTTCGATGAAATTCGCTACGAGATGGGAGGTGAGCAGGTCGCCGTGGTTCGTAAACCTGGAGTTACGACGACATTAAAAACCATGGTTTCATTCGGAAGTTTGCAACAAAGATCTCTCATGACGTGCGGATGGGGTCTCGACGAAGCAAACCAAGATATCGTAGACACGGCAAGTAACGTATTCTCCGGGAAATTACCCTTAAAATATCTTATGGGATTCGCCGAAGATTACGCAAAAGGTGTTTTCAACGTAAAACAAGAGCTTATTATGATTATAGCTCGCACTTTTACAAATTGTTACGTCGGCGAAGTAGAGGCAGAAATTAGTATCGACAAAATGGAATGGAAAATTCGTCACATCATTCCAGACGACAAGCAAAAATTGAAAATACTGTCTCGCATTAATAAAGGAGGAAACAATGCCAGTATTCAAATGGCATATCGTAAATGGGATCTGTACGAATTACCAGCTTTAAGGCAAACATCTTCCGACGTGTGGGCCTTGAGAACGAGTACAAGTCTGGAAAGACCGCGCTATATAATCGTCGGGTTTCAAGACAGCAATAATTGCGACAAGAAAGAAAAAAACGCAACCCAGTTTACCCACGCCGACGTATGCGATATTAGACTGTATCTGAATTCAACCGTTTATCCATACGAAAGATGGAATTTAGATTTCGCCAAGAAACTGTACGCAGCAGCCTATTACAATTACGAAAACTTCCAAAGCAGCTACTACGGGCGCGAGATAAACGATCCGATGATAACGTTCGCGGAATATATGAAAAACCCCGTTTTTATTATCAATTGCAGTCATCAACCAGAGGCGATTAACTCATCGACAGTGGATGTAAAATTGGAGTTCCAAACGAGAAAGAATAAATTCCCCAAAGACACTAAAGTGTACGCATTAGTTATTCACGACTCATTTTTTAGTTATAATGTATTAAACGGTTCGGTGACCAATAAATCTATATTTTAATGTATCTATTATATGTAACACAAAATAATGTTCTTGAATCAATAAATTTGTAATGAGTGAAGTAGTAGTTTTATATTTCTTTGAAACCCAACCAAAAAAAAAGCAGGCGGAAAAGCCCGCTCTTTAAGAAAAGAGTACGGGAATTTAGAAAATGGTGGTTTATTAAGTGGAAAAAAGAGCTTAAATAACACAAGAAAAAATTTTTAAGGCAAAATATGAAAACAACGATTTAGAAAATTTGTAGGAAAGTAACGGTTAGGAATAGGGAAAAAAGTTATAAGAAAAAATTATAGAGGAAATCGAGTACTATAAGCAAGCATTTTTCTCGATAGTAAAAACGTAAAAAAAAATTTTTTTAAAAAAAAATTGAAAAATGGTGAATGCGCGCCAAAGTTGAAGTTTTGGAGCAAAATGATATTAGGAAATTAGAAAGAGAATTTTTTTCTACATATGGTAGTACTTTTCAAAATTCGGAAAGATGAAATTTTAAGAAAAGGGTTATAGTAAGTTAGTAATTTGGATTTTTTAAAGCGCTGTAGCTCGGGAACCGTTCAAGATAGAAAAAAAATAAAAGCACTTTGATAGCCCAAAATTTTGAGGAGAATGCGATGGTGTAAAAAAAATGATAATTTTTTTTTTTTTTGAAAATGCTGAATACGCGCTAAAGTTGAAGATTTAGAGAAAAACGGTATTGGGAAATTAAAGAGAGAATTTTTTTCTACATATTGTAGTATTTTTGAAAATTCGAAAAAATGAAATTTGAAAAAAAGGGTTATAGAAAGTTAGTAATTTGAATTCTTTAAAGCGCTGTAGCTCGGGAACCGTTCAAGATAGAGAAAAAATAAAAGCACTTTAATTACCTAGAATTTTGAGTAGAATACAATGGTGAAAAAAAAAATTGAAAATCTTAAAAATGACAAAAAATTTAGATGAAAAAATTGAAATTCTTGAGTTAGGAGGCTAGGGCCGCCGAACGGGAGTATGTGGAAGTTGTAGGGGAGGGTTTTTTTTTTTTTTTTTTTTTTCTAAGTCCATAATTAAAATATATGCATAATTTGCATTTTTTGTAAATATGTAGCAAAGTAGTGGTTAGAAATATCAAAAAAATTTATTTGAAAAAAATGTAGAGAAAGTCTAGTACTATATGCTAGAAAAGTGGAGGGGGGTAGTTTGTGTCCATAACAGAGATACGGTGAGTTATAAAATCATATTATTCTCAAACTTATATAATGCATATATGCACTCCACCTTACCCCCTCCAACTTTTTGAATGTATATAGAGGCCGGTATTAGAATTATTTCATCATTACACATTCGATCGGCAAGATGGAAGATATACCAAAAAGGATCATTGGCATTGTCAGGCCATTCGTGCCTGGCAAAATATGCAAGTGTGAGGAGTGCGGGGGTACCGCACCAGGAGCGGCACCTTCGGCACCGCCTGCAACGCCGACACCACCAGCGACGACGACGGTGCCGCCAATGAGAAGACCAAGGGCTGCACCTAGGTCGGTGTTAATATCGTTGGGTATTACTCCACGGTAGGCACCCCACCCTCCCCCCAGGCCCTTTTAGGGCCACAAAAACGGTCCTTTTCAGGACCACATTATATTTTGATCGTAGTTTAGTAATCGTCACTTATGGGGCGAGATATTCGTTTAACGACGATTTGTCTCGTAGCTTAAGTGCCAAGTTATATGCTTGAGAACCTATGAAAATGTTAACAGTTCAAACAAGGTTTCTATTATTTTTTTTTTTGTAATGTATTCTTCACAAAATATTAAGAATAAGTCTTATTGTCTAAACAAATCTAATTCCTTATTTAAAGTTTTTGAAAAAATCAATAATTCTATAAGCTCTCACCAATACATAACATTTAGAATCCGTTGGTGGGGTGGGGGTAGTTCTATATATATGAGACTGGGCCAGTTACACAGTCATATATTCATCAACCCTCATACGATGAACATGGAGGAAGAAAGACCCGCCAGCCGAGGCTCATCCATCTTTAGTGATGACACCGTAGCCGACAACGTTGGAGACCTGCAAGTCTTCGACGACGACGACGAGGTGGATTTTGAAATTGACGTCCCACGTTGGGACGACTTGGATGAGCCGATTCCGCTAGTATATGACCATGATCCGGGTCTAATGGAATTAGACGATGCGGGCGATTGGGTCTTACAAAGACTCGAAACTCCGTCGCCGCAGCCAGAGCCGGACTCGACGGAAGATGCGGTGCTGGAAATTCCAGCATCACCAACACCCGACGACCCACAAGGCCCCTGCGATTCGTCAAGCTGGTGGTCGACCAGCGAGGATGGGGCACCATAAGCCCCACACTCTCCCTGGCCCTTTTTAAGGGCACACAACAACGGTCCTTTTCAGGACCACAAAATACTTTGATCGTAGTTTTAGTACATATTAGTACTTTGTTACTAATATTGTATGTATAGAATATACAATATTAGATACAAAGTATTAAAACTTTAAGTGCTGGTGGAACCCAGCTAAATCGTTCGTTCGTATTTGAGACCACAAACAACTTTTGGTCTCAATACGTAATACGACATTTGTTTTCACGCCCCACCATTAATTTGTCTCTATATATACGACCACCAATACTTATTACAATCATTTTAGTTCAACATGTCTGCGACTCAACAACAACAACAACAACAACAACCCATCCAATGCCCTGTGGTAGATTCTACCACAGAGAATTGTTTGGAGTGGGAGCCGAACGATCCTAGATGGGATGAACTTTGGCGGTTCATCATCGAATATACAGAGGATAGCACCACCACCCCCGCTGATGATGACGGGCCGTGCGACTCCACAACTCAATAAAAGAGTCGCATGTTTTACAACCAAACGGTCCTTTTCAGGACCACAAAATAATTTGATCGTAGTTTTAGTTGGTTATAATACTTTGTAACCAATATTTTATGTTTTTTTCATAAAAACATACAATATTGAGATACAAAGTATTAGAAGTTCTGGCGACAGAACCTTAACTTCATAAACCGAACCACGTTTTAGCATACTTGTAAATATTATCAGAAAATATTTACAACTATTGCTATTGCGTAGTTTTAGTGGATTATTCACTCTTTTTTTTTTATTACCTAATATTATGTGGGACAGGGCCTATATGAAATAACACACAAAAATAAATTTTCAAGTCATTTTTATTCTCATTATAAAATATAAAAATTTGATCAAACACTTTTTTTTATTAACTACAATATATATATATATATATATATATATATATATATATATATATATATATATATATATATATATATATATATTTACAAACTTAATACTATAAATTAAAAGCTAATATCTAAAACTACCTAACACCTACTACATAATTTATTAAAGTCCTCTAATTGTCTTTTTAACCGCGCAGATTTCACCTTTTTTATCTCTAATTGTCTTTCAAGTTCTAAAATGTCACTGTCACACTCGTTCACTTCTTTCACTAAGCGTTTTTTCATGTCATAAATGTCTGTCAATTTGCTCTTCTGAGAGTTGGTGAAGTCTTCGACCCACTCCGGTTGCGATGGCTCCGAATATATTAAAGAAGAAGAAGCGGTTTTATTTGGTGAAGACGATGACGATGACGACGACGACGACGACGAAGCAGCGGAAACTTCATCGCCTTCAAAACACCGCTTAAACCGCTTCTTCATGGGTTTCCGGCACCCCAATATCGGCGACAGTGGCGCTGGCGCTGGGGAAGACTTCACCTCCGACAATATTTCATTCTCTACGCTGACCGGTGTTGGTGGCGTTGGTGGTGTTGGTCCATCGGGGCCTTCTATGACTTCCACTTCTACTGACAATGGCTCTTTTGGTGCTGTTTTTAGGAAGTCGGGTAATGGAACAGGGGTGGAGGGACGCTTAAAGTTAAACTTTTTCTTCTTCCCTTGTCCCACACCTTTAATCGCCGAATAAAATGTTTTTTTATCGGCGATTTCCGACTTCCGCATAGTCAAGAGCTTTTTCAGTTTCGAAGCTTTCGGAGAAGATTCCCTAGGCCGCGATGCTTTTCGCACAACCACATCACTAATCACATTTATCTTTGGCTCCTTCTCCTCCGTCCAGCATTCCAGGAATTGCGCTGCCGACTGAACTAACTCTTCGTCGCGACCATCGTTGAAGGCTCGGTCTTCGGCATCTTCATGCTCCACGCCATTCCAGTTCTCGAATACCCCCGGACTTAACACTTCCAAACCACTCATGTTATCCAGCATGCCTTGCTGTGAACCGCAGCTCACGTCAAGAGCATCTAAAAGAGACCGTACACTCGACATTTTCGATATTCAAACTCACACAATTAACTTTTTCTTAGCACTGTACTGTTTGCTGTTCTGACGAACTGTGAAGAGCTCGAGCCAGCAAGTCTGCTTTTATGCCCATTTCCCCCACTACACCACCTTTATTCCTTTTGTTCGATGCATTAAGTATAATATTTAAACTTGTCAGATGCAAAGCCAAGGCCAAGGCCGACGTAACCGGCAATACCAGGGTCGTTTTCAAGGTTGTAATTTTCATGGATTTTTTTTTGTCCCTGTCAAGGTTATTTTAAAGAAGCATATAAATATAGTACTAAACTTGTTAGATGCGAGGCCAAGGCCAAGGTCAAAGTCCCCGTCAATGTCAGGGTCGTTTTCGAGGTTGTAATTTTCAAGGATTTTTTTGGTCCTGTCAAGGTTATTTTAAAAAGTAATACATAATTAGAGTACCGCGATTGAAAAGTACAACATATTCAAACATCATGTTGCCAACCGATGAACAACCTAGTGAAGCAGCCAAAACATACAGTCATTTACCAAAAGCTTTTTATTTAACTTGTCATCATTGTAAAAGACTAGGTATCTGCTGGCGAAATGATCTTACGTACGACTTCAACTACATTGACCTTTTCAGGGTTAAATTTGTACAATGCGGCTTTTGTGGACTAGTTTACTACCAGTTCAAGGACATTAATGAACGTGCCATCCAGAGAAGAAATTGGGTCATAGAAGAAGCTTACCTGTACAGAAGAAATTAACATGTATTTTATTTCATAATTTTTAATTTTTTTGTTTGTTATTTTTTTTATTTTTTTTAATAATAAAAAGTAAACTCAATCTTTTGTTATATTTTAATTTTTTTTTCAATAAAACAATAGTAAAATGAATCTGTATGTGTATTTATTAAACATCACCTAAAATACGTTTTGCAATCCATATTTTTCTGCAGAGTCCGTTTATTAATGAAATAGAACCATATATTAGGGTGAAATCTAATGGTTTCAAATCAGTCTCACATAACAATGTCAGAAGTAAACACTATTGATAAGTTCGGTCGCAAAAGAAAATTTAAGGATTTTAACTTTATGCGAGGTCCTTCAGGAATAGGTTTTAAACTTACACCTAATGGAGATTACGACATGGGAAGCAAAAGATTGTGCTATTTAGCAGAACCTCTTGAAGGAAACGATGCGACCACACGAAATTATGTTGATAATAACCTTGCTCAGTGTGCAAGATACGCAGAAAGCTTTACATGACTCAACAATTGTTATTAAAGATATATTCAGAAACCAACTTGAAGGTTACGTACGCAAGAAATTAATTGAAACCGGTCAAGAACTTAGAGTATACATTGATGATACTGTTATTGCAATATATGAACTTAGGCAAGACGAACTGCGTGATGAACTTAACTCTAGAATGTTGAAAATTGAAAAGACTATGGAGGATCTTGTCAGCAAACCTGTTTCACATTAAACACTTACTCGTAGACCTGTGCGTTTAATTTACTATTAGACAAATTTTTCAACAATAACTTTTACAGTTTGTTATTTGTCGACACTTCATTATATTTATAATTTTAAAATAAAGGTTCAATAAAAAAGCAATCAAGTAATGAATACATGTTTTTTATTTAAAAAAAAAAAAAATTACAATACTATCGTTACATATTAATGTTGTATGTTTAATAGAAATAATAAAAACAATACAAATAATGAAATATGGATTTTCCAGATTACGTGCTGTCCTGACTTAGAAATGATTCCAACACGGTGACTAAATTTGCTAAGTTTTCTTCCGAGTCTGTTTTGTAAAAATCTATGTCTGCATGCCCCCAAGGTAGAGTTTTGGTTGAACTGGGAATTACATAACGTTTATCATCGCTATGTGACAATGCTACTTTATTTATTATGTTGGTATAAATGTTATGTAATTCACTTCTAAATGTCTTCATCTTTCTTAATATCAAACCACCCCGTTCAACAATTCTTTGGTAGTCTTCCTGATGAAGGTCTTTCTCGATAACACATTTTTTGATACCTTTGGCTTTTTTTAATTCATTATTAATGGACTTTACATAATAAGCCTTCGCGCCGGTACCATAAAAACTTATTATCGGATCACCAGGAAACTCATCTTTCATTCTACCAACTACAGAATTACTTTTAATTATGTTGAAATTATTAATTTCGGGGTAATTTGATGTATCGAATTTTTCGGGGTTTTCTGATATAGTTTGATAAAAGTTTTCCGTATACACTTTTAATATAAGCGAGTCAGTATCGGTGTAAAGTAACGAAGCATCATCGCCAAACTTGGATTTAATAAAATTATAATAAAAATCGTATATTACAGTCTTTGATATATCTAATATGGAAAAACCGATATAAATTGGTTTATTGTACAATATTTTAACTTTATTCATATGTATAGCAACAAAGTTCTCGGTAAATATCGAGCTACTATTGAAATTGGGGCGGGATATTAGTGCTCTAGCTCCATTTCTGCCTACACTGTTCTCCCAATGTGTTACTAATTTTATATCCTTTCGATTTTCCACATTTTCCATAGTTTTACCAAATATCGCGTTATTTTTTAATTTAAAAGTGTCCTTCGCAAATTTTGTGGTGGCCTTGTTACGTAAATTGGTATTAAAATCAATATACGATTTTAGCCATTTTGATTGCTTAAACTGTAATACTCGATGGGTTTGCATTACCACTACGCCGTTGGCGATGGCTTGTTTTAAAGTTCTATAGTGTACAATGTATTTTTTTTTATCTTGTAAATTAGGAATTAATTTCGGTAATTTAGCGTTTTCTGTTGGCGGTATGATATTTTCTACTAGAAATGGAAGATCAGAATGTGCATCATGCAACTCAGTCGGATAATGCACATCCACTTCCAAAACGTAGCCATGTAAACTATCATCACCAACAGCCATAATATTTAAATCCAGAATTTCGCGCTCGCTTAACCATCGAAAACCACCATATGGTAATGCTTGTGACATACTATGACCATATAGATTTGTAGCATCAAGGTATGTTATAAATGAAGAAGGTTTTGTTGGGTCATAGTCTGGTAAAAAAATATTATTAGCGATGTGCTTCCTTTCTGTACACTGGCTTATGCCGCCGCGTATACCTTTCTTAAAAAAATGTATCATGTCTATATCAGTTAAGAGCTCTAACTCTACCTTAGTCATACGTAGCATACAATCAAATGATAAACTTGGAAGGGTATAGTAATGTGCTGGATCAAGTTTATCGAATTTTAAACAATTATTCCGAAATTGCTCAAAAACATCACACAATAGCAACACATCTGATTTTAAATACACGTCCGAATAGTCCCCCAAAGTTTTACACCCAAACAAGCGCCATACTTCTTTTGCTCTTCTATAGCTTTCATCGCTAATATGTTCTTCCCGTAAATTATCATAAAATTCATCTTTACTTGGAAGACATGTATTTTCCATTTTTTCTATAGAGTCAATAAAGCTATAGGGAAAAACACCCTTTTGACGCATCAAATTAAATTGGTTGATATTTGAAAAATGTTTCCGCGTTTCAATAAAATCGTCGTCGTTTAAACCGCTGCCTAAATTTTCCAAAGACGTTGACAGAAATTTAAAACTATCAATAAATCGCAACTTTAAATATTTCCTCTTAACTTTTCCACATTTACTATCAAAATAATCGTGCACATAAATGCTTTTGGTAAATGATATGTACTTTTCCTTACTTTGAGCCAAAACACCAATTTTATCCCCATATTTACATAACTCTTTTATAAATAAATGGCTGTCGTAGCCGCTTAAGTTATGAAATATGATAGGGATAAAAGAGGGTAATTTATAATTTAAATTACAAACGGAATGTGCAGCACCAAATCTTTTTGCACCAGTTATGTGACAGTGGTCTCGTACTTTAATCTCACCCTCTTCAAAAGGGCCTTCACATATACCACATATTTTAGCATCATTAAACTCCCTTTTTTCTTCAGGCGTTAACGGTTTCATAGGCTTAATGTCTTTTAAATATGTGTTGTATAGAGCTCTTAAATCACACTCGATACGATCCACAAAGACTTGAGCTGCATTATTCCCCCGAAATAGCTCAAATTTCGAAAGTGAGTCGTCAAAAGAGCATTTAATTAAATAAGCAAAAGAATATGGTTCATGTTTAAAACTTTTTACAGTGTAAGAATTTTGTGGGTTTGGTTGTACCGTTTCAACGGGTTTTAAAACAGATTCGAAATCTGCATAAACCACGAATGGAACGCGCATTTGCTTTTCTATACCCTCGAATTTTAAAATATTTTCCGGCACACTCTTTCCAAATTTATCGATTTTTAAATCCACTGAGGGTGTTTGCGTGAAAATGTGGTTACAATCGTAGCTTTGATGTAAAGTTAAAGCTGACGGTGTACTAAAATAAATGAGGCAACCATCACAGAAATATATTTTATGTTGTTGACAACTAATTTGACTTGAAACTAAACGTGATAAATCCCGAATCCAACAATAATGACTCTTTGAACAAGTCGTATCACAAAAATGTTCACCGCCATCTTTACTACTACAGTCTTTTGTAATTAACAATAAATTTACATGCCTATCCAACTTTTTTGACGCATACCTCAGTGGACCAATAACTTCATGTATTACTTCATTATTTTCATATTTAGATTCCAGACCGTATACGTTAATTGATATGTTGTTCATTTCCTCAAATTTTTTAATGTCACGTAATTTTACTGGAAAATCCATACCTGTTACATTTAGCACTCTAGAAAAATGGGGGTAGGATGTCTTCTGTGAAGGCTCTGCTGTTGGAGGAAACAATGCTGATGTTACAGCCCACGCAAAGCAAAATTCGTCCTGGTTAATCACATTGACGACAGCTCCTTTCTTTTCAATAGAACACGGCAACTTGATGTATGATGAGCCACCCATAGGCATGTCGCCTGCGTTTTTATTAATTCGGTGAAAGAATGGTAAACGGCATCCAAATCACTTTCTACACTAATTATTTGATTAGCAGTGTTGAAGGATTTTTCACTGAATATTTCTTGTGATGGAAGCATGTACTCGCCAACAGCTGTCATGTTAACTTTTAAAGCATGATGCACACGCAATAAATTATTAACAAGTTCCACCACCTTGGATTTAATGTCTGCAAAGAACATTACGTAATCGGAATGCTCCATATCACTGCTAACCCGATAGGTTGCAATTCTCCTTTTGAAGGCACATTCAACGAGTTGCACACCATGACATACCGGCAAACATGAATTATTTTTATGTTGTTGTGTTCGTTTATGCACCGACATATGATTTATTGGAACATCTACATTACATGTAGCGCAATTAATTAGCGGAATCGTCGATGTATACTCTTCAATTCGGAGCCGTTTTCCTCCAGGCACTTCATTAAATCTCGCCGCACACGATTCTCTTTGATGACGTCTCATATTATAAATATTAGTAAACTTAGAACCGCAATTTTCACAAACATATGCCATGATTTGTCAAATATTAACACATGTACTACCTATACAAGTCAGAGCCAACTGATGAATGAAACTGCCCCATACCTTATATAAAACCATTCAAGGTCACCCCCAACCACGTAACATATCTTCAAGGTCACACACCCAAGGTGACCATCAACAAAGTCAAGGTCGTCTCGACCAAGGTCAAGGTCAAGGTCACACACACAACCTTGAACACAAGGCCAAGGCCAAAGCACACGTGCATTTTCAAGGTCAATGACAAGGACATGTGGGCGGGGCCAAAGAGGGGTGAAGCAAGGTCAAGGTCAAGGTCGAGGAGTGGGGGGATCGAGCGAATCGGGTTATGTTCACTACTATTGTTGATTTAATATAGATCTATATGGTCCTTTACAGCACAAGATTTAAATGAATATTTTCGAAGATATTACAGATTTAAAATTGCGGGAAGTAGCGCTTGCGGCGGTACTGGCCGACCGGGGCGGCGGCAGCGTGCCTATAAATAGCGCGTCGGAGGCCGATGTAATAATTGTTGTAAAAATAAAATAAATAGTCACAGTTTTTCTGTAGTGTATTTAGTATCAGCATTGCACCCGTGCGAAGCCGGGGCGGGTCGCTAGTCAAAAATCAAATATGAAGATTTACGTCTATTAAATATCCCACCAACAGCAAACAACCTCCAAACAAACATCTTTTTGTTAACATTTACTTGAATTTGGTCGAAGGTCTATATGTACATTGTTTGGTGTGATATCACTTATTTACCATCTTGTGATTCAGAGCAAATTTTAAATCACTTCGATGGTAATCAATTTGCTTTCATTGCCGAAAAATTCCCTTTAAACATGAAATCCATTTTCTCATTTCTCAAAAATCTGGATATTTTTCCATTGTGTACCAATACAACTGCAAATGTGTGCAAACAAGCACTGATAGTATTATCTAGAATCAATAAAGGAGCTAAATATTAACGATTGTATAGCAGATACCATTCTTGAAAATCTATATTTTATTCATAAAATTATATTCCCAAACCTTTTCCTCACTTCATTATTATATCTATTACAATGTAGATTATGTAAATTATATTTTCTATTAAAGGGGTAATCAAAAAAGCAGAAAATTGAAACGATTGGTGCAGATACCAATCTCCTAATAAACTATTGGTATGTAGATAGTGTGAATAAAGCATAACCAAGAGACGGAGTAGATAATTTAAATAATGACCCAGTCGAATAAATTTCATTTAACCTATTAGCATCTTCAGCTGACCAGCCAGGGTTTACTAGGACATGGCGGGGAAAGGTCAAGGCCCCCGCAAGGCTGCATATTAACTACAAAATTGCTAAAAATGCTTCCTTATTTATATTGCAAAAATTATGTAACATCGTCTGTTTTAAATTCTCATTTATTTAGACGAGCAAAGCAGGTATTTTCAATTTTTTTAATTTCCGGTATATTTTGAATAATTCTAATTTAGTTGCTAAAATTGCCAACACACTGGAATTGTTAGACAAGTGCTTAAATATACCTAAAACGAAAACTAATCAAAATTATTGATTTTTTAAAAGATTTCCCTTAAAATTAAAAAATAAATTTTTCACTTTTTAATATTTATAATAACTTCCAAATGTATGTTTGTAACAATTTTGGGTAACCAATAACATGTACTACATGAATGCTATTTTACTTTTGGTACTTTTATTTAGTGTCTTGGTGAAAATTTGCTTTAAAAATAAGGAATATTAGCAAAAAAATTTGCTGGAGTTTAATATAATCACGATAAAACATAAATATTAAATAATCTTCTTGGCCGATATCAATAAGGCGACATACTCAAAATCCCACTAGCAATATGTCATCATAAAGGTCTCTATAAAATTTTTATAAAAAAATTAAACCGATTTCTAAACATGGCTAAAAGGCGAAAAAAACAATATAAATTTTTACACGAAATGGAAATTTTTGAAGTAATGTTTGGATTTTTTTTGTTTTTAATCTAGTTGAAAAATCGCAAAAAAGTGTTTATCCAAAGTTAAACACCATACCAAATTGTACAAAAAAATTTCTTTGATTCTGGGAATTCTCTAAATTCTGGTTTTGAGTGAAACTGAAATTGTATCAAACAAATATTTAGTCTGGTATAGAAAATTCGCTATCATGAACTTTAAAAAATTAATTGTATATTCGTTACTGTTCCAAAAACACTCAACACGCATTTTGAAAGAACTTGAGGAATGCAAATTATTTAGTCCGATATATTTTGAATTTGAAGAAATTAATTTAATATCCGTAATATATGTACTAAAAACTTCCCGAAATCAATTTGGATAAAATCGAAAAAATGTCAAATTTATACTCCCCCATATTATATGCGCCATATTAAGTTTTGAAAAATGAATTTGAGATTCGTAACCTACGATTCCGATAACCCCCTAATACCAATTTCGAAAAAATGTGATAAAGTAACATTTTCACCACTCTATTGAAACCGCCATATTCTAGTTCTTAATTTAATCTTAATCTACATCCTCAAAAACCGCTCAGTATCAATTTTTGACATAATCCGAAAATGTAAGATTTTTAGACCGCGATATTGCATTGGATTTTTTCAAAAGAATTTTATTTACACTCTCAGAAACTTTCCGGTATTAATTTTGAACAAAATCTAGAGATTTCAAATTTTTTAAAACATAATTTTTATTTCGTAATTTACACCCTCAAAAACTTTCCTATATCAATTCTGGATAAAATCGAGAGATGTTAAATTTTTCGTCGGCCATATTGGATCCGTCATATTGTTTTTTTTTTTAAACAAATTTATATTCTTTATATACGAGCCCGAAAACTCCCCCGTATTAATTTTAGAGAAAATCGGATGAAATAATTTTTTGTCCGCCATATTATCATCGCCATCTTGGATTTTACTGAACCGGTTTCGGTCAAAATAATAATAAACCACCGCAGCATCCATGAAACCTTTTGGAAGTAATCGATGTACATAAATAAAAAATATATAGCGGTCGAATTTAGAAACTTCTTCTTTTAGAAGTCGGTTAAAAATTAGTAAATTACTCTGGAGAAATAACAATCCATATTTAATTGTTTTTGTTGCAAAAAATTTGTTTCTTTTAACTTCAACCTAAAAATAGAGCGCCAACAAATTTATAGGCGAGAGCGATGCGGGGTAGCCGTTCGCAGTATATTGTCATTTACTATCGGTCACGATCGGTTATTGCTGGTCTCGTATTTCTTTAGTTATCCTGAGAGCTTCTGTTTCAGCGTGTCGAGGCATTGCTGAGCAGTAGCATTCGCTGGATCTTGTTGAGAATGGTATCGGATACGATTAATGATTTCCTCAATTTATCCTTGCAGTTTAGGTAGTCTCGTATCCCTGATATACTCCGTCAGCAATCCTATATTTTACTCACCATTCACGTTACATACCGAATCTATAAAAAACCGTTAACTGTAAAATACAAGATTGGTTATAAATGGTCAAATTTTCGATATAATACACACTACCAAGGCATACTTAAAGTGAATTAACTTAACTTCCAAAAATAAGGAATTATGAAAACACTTAAAATGACGAAAAAGACTCCCAGACACAAAACAAGCTTTCCGTTTCTACTCTGCAATACTTGGCACACTATCGAGTATCCAAAGATTTTATTGACTGTTCACAAACGATAGAAGCAAAGTTTTGGTAAGAGCCTTTTGAGCTATTGACGAACTTAACATATTACCAAATTGTTAATCTTAAAATTTTATGAGTTAAACCATTTTAACGAGACTGCTTTCATACTATATCTACAAAACTAAAGCATTCAATTAAAGAAAAAAAATAATCTAGAATTGGTAGGTTACTTAGAACTTGCTATTACTCGCTATTTCTGTTAAACCTATTTTAGTAACATGGATTGAACTATAACGCATTGTTGTCGATTTTCGAAATATAAACAGCTTTAGCCATCTCTTAAGCGACATGGGTATAAACAAAATTAGGGTATGTAAAATGATTTCGTTGATACTCGTTTATATATGAGGAGTTTCAGGTCATCTCCTCTAACGTGGCACCAGAGCGCAAAATCACGTTTGTCAACTTGTGTTTGGGAAGCTTAAATATACAGAGAAAAATTCTGAAATGGAGGCTTTCAATGAGTTTTATTATCAGCTTTTCAATGATAAACTTGAAAAAGTACTAAACGAGTTATATCTTGACAATGGCTATTTTAATAATCTTTGGATAGTCTAGACCAAAATATAAGATCGTTTTAAATCAATAAAGACATTTTTGAGAATAAACTTTTTTGGTATTTTCGAGAAATAAAGCGATGAACATTGAACTGCTTGTCAATTCTGCGTGAGTTGTATTTGTGTTCACTGTATGACTTTTTGAATATCGGCTGTTGCCTATGAGAATCATCTGATTATCAGTTTTGAAATAAATTGTATTAGACATAAATTTAATCCGCCATATTGAATTTTTACATGTTAATTAAATTCGTAATCTATACCCTCGAGAATTTCTCAATACCACCGCAGTAAATAGCGCAAAAAACTTTTCGATGTTGCTGTTTGAAAGTAATTTTTTAAATTTGGCAGGGTACTAAAGTCGATAGGAGCTATTCGACTAAAATATTTTCAAGATGGTTACACTTCTGGTTATAACAAAAATTGATGCATTTTTGCTTATTTTAAATGTAATACCATATATGTTTTTACATTTTTAGAATCTGTGGAAAATTATAGACATAATTCAAGTATAATGTGCTATACCTAAGTCTAACATATTTGAAATTTTATGTCAAAAATGGCGCTTGTAGGCCCCAACATAACTATTTATTTCTCCTATATAAAAGCCCTTATTATTTAATTGGGGCTGGTTTCCTTCTAGACGGAGATCTACTTTAGTGGATTGTGTTGATATTTTAATAATAAATAAATATAGGGTTATCAAAAATGACCATTAAATATTAACTTGAAAAGAGAATTAAAAGTAATTTTTTTTAAATGTAAACCACATATTTTTATAACTAGCGCATTAAAAATAAAGGTGCCTTTGTATAAAGTTGTCTATGTGTAAATTTTATTTTATATTGTAAAAATGCTAAACGGTTTACGTACCCAGGGAAGCAATTTATTTTAATAAATATTCAAAATTTCCACCCTGAACTTCCAAATATTTTCAAATCAAATTAGTTCATTATAGGTGATCGCTCTTACTGAATCTGGAGATAATTTTTCTAATGCGTCCCTTACATCTGCATATAATATTCGATCGTTATCATTGGACAGCAATAAACGATGTTTTTATCATTTCCCATAAAAAATATTCTAAGACAGTAAGGAGAACAAGGAGGCCACAGAAAGGATCCATGTTGCTTGACAGAATTTAAGTTTGTAACTGCAACGGCTCTGTGTGGTGGGGCGTCATTGGTAAATTGGTTAATATTGATAGTCTAACACTTCTAGAAAATTTAGATATCTTTCTTCTACAAAAGTTTAAAATGGGGACATGATTTGTTTTATATTATTAATAAATTACCATTTAAGTTTTCTTCATAAAAATCTTGTGTCGCTATTCCATCATTTCTTACAGCACAAAATACTTTAAGTTACCAGGTTTCTTAAAAATTCCATCATTTTACTGTATGCGGATTGAAATCAGTTTAAAAATGGGAATTGTGTCTGTTGAAAAGGCCATTTTTCGTAAATATTGCTTTATCTGACCAAATTATGTTGTCCAAAAATCGAAGGTGGTCTGATGTCATCGTCAATATAATTCCTCAAAATTGCACTATTTTAGGCAAATCAGTATTTTTAAGGGTTGAACCAATGAGTGAAAGTTGTGTTTCAACAGAATTCTATGTTTTGAGCTTTTTAAGATTCTTGTTTGTAGAGCCTCTTGTGTTAATGATGTCATAGGATATATCCCAAAATTGAAATTTCGACATTTCCATCATTGAGAATAGATTTCAAAATTTTAAAAACTTTCCAATATTCGTTTCACCCTGTTCCGCGACTGTTTTTGTTTATCCGGATATCTATCAGCAAACGTCTAGCATGTTCTTGATAAAACTTTGTAACATTTTCCATAGATAATAAATAAATTTAAATAATCTTCGTGAGTATAATTTATTATCCCCGGCATAATTTTTATTAATAATTTTCAAACGACAAGAAATAGTTACATTTCTCTATTGCTCTCTTGTTTCTTTCGTCGCGTTTCGACGTCATGACCAACTAATAACAAAACTTAAAAGTCCTATAGCATATTTGCCAATTTTTAATGCTAAATAAGATGACATGATTAAAATATTGGGTTTATATTTAAAAAATTGACTTTTAACGATGGTTTCAAGGTAATATTTAATTAGTTTTTGATCACTCTATATTTATTTATCAAAATCTCAACACAGTATAATAAAGTACATCACTTTCAAGAAGAAAACCAACCCCAATTAAATAATTAAGGTTTTCATATAAGAGAAATTGATAGTTATGTTTAAGCCTGCAAACACCATTCTTGAAATAAAATTTAAAATATGTCAAAAATAGTTAGACTTTGGTATAGAAAATTAAATAACATATAGGGTGTCAGGGGCGGATCCAGCCTCTCTCTTTGGGGGGGTGGGGTGATATCATAAAAGTACAGTATGGCAAGAAAAATAAGTTGTCAACGGGGGGGGGGGAGTGCAAGCAGCATACTCATTCCTAATATAAAAGGCAGAATGGGTTCTATTTTCCTGAACTCAAAGCTTTTGGGAGGTGGGGGGCGATCGCAATCATACAGACTCCTATACTCTATTCAAGAACTAGAGAGAGTAATAAAACTGTTACCGAAACCTCTAACGTACCTGCTCCAGTGCCGCAGGTAACTGAGAACTGCCGTAAAGCTAATTATATTTCATTATATTTATACATATTTTATAAATTTACTGCAACATAGAATTTCTGATAGTTTAATTTAATTTCTGTCAGTGAGCAAAGTACAACTTACAGTTTTTTCTTAGTGATTTATCTTGTTTGCGCTTGTTTATATTTGAGATTAGTGAGATACCCAAAAGATATGGCTTTCACCTCTATATTTATTCCAAAATCGTTAAACCAGGGCATTTTTTCCTCAATGAAAAACTTATTACGATGAATGTTTATGATGCCTTAAGATATCAATATCTAGATAATAATGTTAAAAGCTCTGTTGAGATATGTTCCAACATGACAGGAGTTGGAAAATCTACTATGTACCGAATACTGAAGGAGAAAAAACGACTGGAAGTGTTAGTACTCCCAAGCCACATTCGATCACAGGCAAACGAAAGACCTCGTTGGAAAAAGAGATGAAAACTGCAATTAAAGGGGTTGTATATACATTTTATTATGAGAAGTAGATCCCAACCATCTACAAAATTCTAACTAAAATCATTGAAGATCGCGATTTACCTGAAATTAAAAGAACTGATCTCTGGAAATTGCTCAGAGAACTTAATTTTTGCTGGGAAAAACCAGATAGAAAATCTGTCCTTATAAATCGTCCGGAAACTGTCCGTTGGAGACATAAATATCTCTCTCAAGTAAAAGGTAGAGTTGCTGGAAATAACACAATTAATAAAATTAGTAACTTAACTAAACTTTTGAAAGATTTTTTTGAATAAAGTTACTGCGGAAATTTGAGAAAAATCCATATAATAAAAGAATAAAACAAAATGTGAGGACTCGATCTCATAATCGGTGAAATAGAGGAACCAATCATAATTAATTTTAACGAAGATAGTTTCACTGACTTTGATTAGGAATTAGATACGTAATGTTTACTAGTATAAACACAATTTATTATTTAAATTTTTGTTTTTGTTGTATTTTATTGTTTAATGTTGTTCATATGTTTTTTTTATTTTTTAATATATTTTTATTTTAGTGTGTCCCTCTCTTTAATTTTATATATATTTAATTCTAATTAGCCGTAAGTTTTTTATTATTCTATTATTGTGTTTGTGTCTTTTTCTTAAGCGTGTAGAATTAACATGTTTATCTTATTTTTTTGGGGCTATCGTATTTCCATATATAAAAGTAAATTAAATTAAGATATCAGTACAATAGAAATAAAAATAAGCAGGTCTAATTTTAATTACAACATAAAAAAAAAGTAATTACATTTGAATCCCTTTTTAGTGTTTAATTGTAATTCTGCAGATGGTTTAAGAAATAAATAAACTGAAACTTCAAATACCCTAAAAATGTTTTTAATTAATAATAAAATGACCGATAGCCCCAAAAATATTTTATTATTATATGGACGAATTTATTTTTTTATATATGTTTAAATTTTTGTATTTTTGACAATGGATATTTTGTAAGTATTTAAATTGTAACTTAGAATCTTTTGAGAGAATAATCCTACGTTTTAGTCTATTATAGACCGGTATTTTTTATTATAAAATTTCTAACCCATTCCTACGAAAAATATGTGTCCAACAGATTTTGCCAAAGATACAGGACTAAAGAACACAGGTAGTTTGCGAACAAAAAAAAGATAAAAAATGATTTATTACTCTCTCTAGTTCTTCAATAAACCATAGTATAAGAGGAAAAATCAGGTCCATTTTCCTAAACTCAAAGATCTTGGGTGGGGGGGCGATCGCCCCCACCGCCCCCCCTTGGATTGTCCTATCGACTTTAGGAAACCGGCACATTTTCAAAATTTTCCTCAGTCTATTTTCCAAGAAATCGATTGCAGTTTTTAGTCGTAATACACACTGTATATAACAAGAATGTTTTGAAAGCTTTCGAATTGAAAATCCTTTCCTTTTTTTAAGTCGGTTAAAAAAAAAGTTAATTTGAAGTCGGAAATAGACGATTATATTTAATGTGACTTTACTGTCACTGGACAACCCCATCGTAAGTTAATTAAGTCGAATGAAGCTGCGTACAATTTCCGCAACAAACCATATTTAATTTGTCTTCTTGACAGATTTCGATTTTCATGCATGTCCCCTTAAACAAATCACTGACTGATATAGATGTTTTAAAATAATATGTTATCTAATTATTTACTTTTTCGACCTGTCTTTCCGTACAACCTACGTATAACAACCGTTAATGCAAGAACGCATTTATAAGTTCGCAAATAAGATGCGAGAATTACGATAAGTGATTACAATCAAACACGTTATTATAGCTTCGGGTTACTTAATACATATTTAATAAGTATCTTCTTGGATCAAGGAGTTAATTTCATATGTAAATGTATTGTAATTTATTCGAGAAAATCTATAAAATCCTAAGATTTTTATTAGCGCGACTTTTAAATCGTCTTAGCTTACTACACTATTAATGGATAATGGTTATTTTTTAAAAGGTGAGCAGCGCCATAAATTTGAATGGCTTAAAACTATCAATGGAAACGCCATAAAATATATTTGGCAATAAAAATAGTGTCGTTACGGCAGTGGCGTATATTGGGTGGGAAAAAGGACTTCAGTGATCTCTTTATTGTAATATATTTTTAAAGCTTAAATAAAATGTTTCAACAAACAAATTTCAAACTAATGCTTTCGTTTCATTTTCAGTTCAACATTTTTTTCAATTTACAAAACCAGTTACAGAAAAAATTTTATCAACAACACTCCTGGTTGAGTCTTCTTCTTGTAAGGAGGATGAGGCAAGCAAACTTCGCAGTCAAAGGATTTCGACTATGACACAAAATATGTTCATGGAGAGTTTCAAGGAAGATGCTTCGGCTTCTGATATGTACACAATACTTTTGTAATTTGATCAAAAGGCATAGAATACCCTCACAATTTTCTCAAAATGCAAACTAACAATATTTGGGAACAAAAGTTTCAATGGAAATTGCATCAAACGTGAGTGATAAAGATAGGCTTAAAACATTCAATTTAAAGAAAAGAAACAAACAAATTTTGATCTATACCCATCTCAGAAACAATATAAATGAAATACATTTTTTATCAAATATTAGAAAAACTTTTAATACAATTTTTTAAAAAAATTTAACCAACTTCTAAAAAGTTTTAAAAAGTGAAAAATGACAAGACAAATTTTTATATGAAATTAAACCAAATGTGATTCACACAAAAAAGATTGGGAAATACTTTATTTGTAATGGTTTTCTTGCTATAGCTTGTTTGTATCTCATATTTGCAATATTTAGTAATAATTTCGTGCTGCATAAAGGTACCCATTTTGTCCAAAGTTGTAAACTACACTAATATGAACAAAACTAAATTATTTGATTCTCATAAATTTCCAATATCACTATGATTGAAACTGTACTGACTTTGATAGAACTTGAGACATGTACGTCTTTAGTCCGACATATTTTATCCAGCACATTGAGTTTGAAAAAATTTATTTAAGATCTGTAATATATGCCCCACGAATCCTTAATATGAATTACGACCAAACTGGACCCTAAAACTTCTCTCCTCTATACCATTTTAGAAAAATTTTAATAACGTAAACTTTTCAATCTACTATATTTTATATCCCCGAAAAGCTCCAAGTAGTTTTAATATAATCGGATACATAAAATTTTTAAACCGCCAGTCTGTGTTGAATTTTTTAATTTTTTTTTACATCCAGTATCAATTTTAAACAAATTTTAGACATAATCGAGAAATGTAAAACGTTTAGTTAGCCATATTGAATCCGCCATATTGAATTTTTTTAAATAATTTTGGATTTCGTGAAACCCGCTAATGTCAATTTTGAACGAAATCGAGAGATGTAAAATTTTTAATCCAACATTTTGAATCCTCCATCTTGAACTTTTCACCGAAAACTCCCCCAAGCCAATTTCGAAAAAATCGGTAATAATAATTTTTTTGTCAGATATATTTTAAGAACCAAGTTTGTATAAAACGATATATCAGAATTATTCATTGGTACATATTTGCCAAAATAAATAAAAGAAAGAAATACCGTTAATGTTTGTAACTTTATATTGCTGTGGCAAACCATTTAAAGGGGATTAAAAATAATAACAAGTATACAGGGTGAGTAGGGAGGAATGGACCAAACTCCAGGAGTGTATTGCACACCTGAAAATGATTATAAAAAATTCGTATGTTTTTTTATCTGGTTCTCATTTGTTCTCAAATTATAGAGTAATACAAATAAAAGAAATGTTCTATATTAACTCATTTTACTCATAATGTTCTTTTAATAGAGGTTTAAAAATATCGCCATAAACCTCCAAAAAATTTTTGCTTCGTCTGCCTAATTGATTCATGTCTTTCTTTAATAACGGGTAAAGCATTTTAACAAGAAGATTGCTCTATCCAGTGCTGAATAGGAAGAACACAATGAGCTTGAAAAACAAACTAATCAAGATCAAGTCAGTGTTAAGACCCGTGCTAACTTACGGATCAGCTGCATGAGGCTATGCAGCTGAGTCGTACATCAAAAAATTTCAAGCTCAGGAAAGCATAGTACTGAAAATCGCCTTAAACGCCTAGTGGTTCGTCAGGAACGAACAAATAAGATGGAAAATGCGATGGTCTCATCTAAGATAAAGGCTGCAAAAGTCTTTCTTAAGGCAGAGACACATGACAAACCACTTGTCAGACAGGCAGTGGAATTCAACTCAGAAGTTGATGGAAGAAATAAAAGATACCTAGACATCAGCTCTAGGTATTAGGATTCAGGAAATTGAAGAAAGAAAAGAGAAGAAAGACCAGGATAGAAAATTAGGAGATTTAGACGCAGAACCCGAAGGAGGAATCCGTGAGGGCACCATCGTAGAGTACTAGGGAGTACCAAGCGCCCCGGTCAGTACATCGTTTCTAGGGAAAAGTATGACAGACCTATGTATGAACACGAGACGAGACGCTAGCCTTACATTCAATGCAAAACTTAAGACAGTGCGATGCAATAGGTGCACTGGCACCCGATGCAGAAATATTAATATGTGATGACGGAAAGTTTAAAAAGGCTACAGCCCAAACCAATGCATGCTCATAGAGCGCTTCTGTAAACTGTAGCTTCACTACAATCAACCGTATTGAAATCGTGAGGACCTTTAGTCCAGGGGGATTTTAGCCGGTAGGAATCTGGCATTACTTTCATACTTCGAGTTGGTGTCTATGCACGATTTCCCCTCCTTCAAAAAAAAGTCCTGTTAAGACGTTTTGTAAAAAATTTAAATAGATTTCTCTTGTCTGCCGATTCTCTAAAATGTAGAGGCCAATTAAATAAGCATCGACCATACCACAACACACGTTTACCGAAAACTTGTGCTGAAAAGTAGTTTCGACTGTTACGCGAAGATTGTCGCCAGACCATACATGAGAGATGTGAGTATTATTGATGCTGTTCCTGGTGAATGTTGCTTCATCGATAGACAGTATGTGTGATACAACACGATGATTATTATTTATCCAGCTACAATTGTATATGCCTAACATACTCTTGTGGTTGTAGGTGATGTAAACGCTGTACATAGTACAGATATAGGCCTTGCTTGTGAAGTGTGTTAATCACTCCTTTCTGTAGAATATCCAGCTGAGTAGCAATTCTTCGTAAGCTGGTTGTTGCATCATCTACTAAATTCAATATATTTTCTACTCCTTCTAAACTTTGTCCAGTGGCTCGTCCAGATTTTATGTTAGCACTGGAAAACGTTCCGGTCTCGCAGGTTTTATTGAAAATACTGTAGAATATGTTTTTACCCTGATTTCCCAAATACGGATATTGCTGATGATATTCTACAACAGCATGCTAAGGGTCAATCGTGACTTTTTCGTTAAAAAATCGTAAGTCTCTGAGAGAAATAAAGATATCGAATTATTTTTTTTTAAGTTGGAACTTGATTAATATAGATTAGAGGAAAAATTTGGAGCATGCATTTCCCTTTCATATAATCGCTATGAAGCTCTTAAAAACGCATTTTTTTGAAAAATGTCATTTTCATATAATATCGTAACATGAACGTTTGCACTTACCTAATATCACAATATTTATTTTCAAAATCTGCAGATAAGAATGTTTACTTTAAGCGTTTGAATGTTATTTTTGGTCAATTTTTGGCTGAACTATAGTAATTTGAAGTTTTACATCCAAAATTATAATATTTTATTTTGCATGTAAACTATTTGGAGGTAAGTAATGGAACCAAAGTTGTAGAAATTTAAAATGAACTCTGTTCTAAAAATAAAATTGTCTTAAACATAACCCTAAAAATGATTTTTCAAGGATAAAACAAGATTTTCTCAGAAATACCTGTCTAGAAGTATGAAATCGATCTGTTTGATAACATTATCATACCAAGACAACATAAAACTTCATAGCTTCAGGTTTGGAACAACTGGAACTCTGAAGCTCATACTTTCAAATTTCAAAACTAAAAGCCAAGCACCCTAACCTTAAAATATATACCCTAAATACATTAATTCTGATTTAAAGAAGTCTTAACGATGAATTTTAAATTATTCTAAATTCATTGGCACAGATCTATTAAATCTGAGCAATATAACCTGGATCAGTGGACCCGAAACCCAAAAAATCTAAATACATGGTTCAATTTGAGCACAATTTAAGATTTTATGTGTAGATTTTGAAAATATTGCGATATTAGAAAGTGCAAACCTTCATTTTCCAAAAAAGTGCATTTTTAGGGACTTCACAGTGATTCCATGAAAGGGGGCTAGGATGCTTCTTATTTTTCCTGTAATCTACATTAATCAAACTCCAAATTAAAAACTCGATATCTTTATTTCTCTAGGAGATTTACGATTTTGAAAAGAGAATGTGACGATTGGCCCATCGTGCGGCACCTGTAGCATTCCCATTACAAAAATCATAAACAAACATCATATTTGCATATTCTAAATTTGAATAAGTGTATGGCATTTTATAACACTATAAAAACTTGAAAATAAATGCCAAATCATTATACAATACAATGATACTGACAGATATCAGAACAACAAAACGGAGTGATTCAGACAGCCGGTACCAACAGTATCTGTGATAAGAAGCGATCAACTTTTTAAATTTTTTTCAATTATGGTATAATTTGAAAACAAATAAGAACATTCGAGTTCTTTAAAATTATTTTCACCTGAAGAATACACTCCTAGAGTCCTGTCCGCCCCTCCCGGTTCATCCTTCAGGATATTTAGAAATATTAAAATATTATACTTTTCTCTAGTTAGGAGTTAGGAATACTGCTGCACTCTATCTCTAGAATACACATAAATAAGATTTACCCATTTTTCTTCTTTAAACTCAATATTGATAAATTGTTGGTTTCACCTTCGTAACGTCGAATTATATTGGGTTTGGAGTTTGTTGAGAAGCTGCCAAACATACCCTTTCTTTAGGCCATAAAATAATTAGTAATAGAATTCCCAGAATTGCTTAGTATGCTTAACTATAGCGTTCCTCCTCGAATGACAAAACTCGACGCAGGATTTTCACTTAGTTATAGCCATACAGATTTGAGACGAAATGAACAGACTCATGGCTTTTCATAACGAACTTATTCTTCTTAACTTTAAATATAGTTGCATATCAGTGGCATGTAATGCAATACTAGGTAAATGCACCGACATATATATATATATATATATATATATATATATATATATATATATATATATATATATATATACATATGTATAAATATATATATATATATATATATATATATATATATATATATACATATGTATAAATATATATATATATATATATATATATATATATATATATATATATATATATATGAAGTAAAATGCGTACAGTGGATATATCCACTGCTATTGCATCTCACACGGAGGAATCCGTGAAAGCCGCATAAACATATATATATATATATATATATATATATATATATATATATATATATATATATATATATTGGAATTTGTAAAAAATATATTTAAAAAAAATTGAATATAACTGTATAAAAAATTATAAGTATATACATTTTGGTTATTTTTTTTTTTGAAATTATCACTAAGAAACATCCCTTTTTCTCTATTATCTTACCGCATTCATATTAGTATGGATTGGTTGAGATTTTATTATTTCTCTTTGTTACTGATTTTATGTTCAGGCTCTATCGTAACTGTGAAAATATTTCAATAATAAGACGATAGTAATAAATAAAAGGCAAATGTTACTAGATATATGCATATTATACTAAAATACTTAAAAAAATTAATCTCTAGGCCTTAAAGGAAAAAACAGTTAAAACAAGTTTTTAAAGTCACCTGCTAAGTCAATGGATTTTCTATCATCAATCAGTCCTTTTTTATGCTTGCCCGGAACCGGTGGACTTTTGATTAGAGATGGGTTATTTTGGCCTTGTTGTATCGATACTTCAGGACAACTATCTGCACTTAATTTTTTGATTTGATATAGTTTAAAATACTACAATAAAAGTATATATTGATAGTATTGATGTAAATAATACGAATTTTTCAAAAAAAAAGTTTTATATATATATATATATATATATATATATATATATATATATATATATATATATATATATATATATATATATGAGAACATTTGACATTATAATAATCTGGAAATTCGTATGGTTAGTTAGATAATATTAATACAATTTTTCTGATTTGATTAACTTACCCTATTTAAATTAAAATATTCCCAATCCAATCCAATAGTACAGAATCTGGTGAAAATATACGTTATATAACCCTGATAAGTAGACAAATCGACCCACTTGATATTCTTAATTTTAATTTAAAAGGTTATGTCTAATTAAAAAACAGATCATGCATTTCAATGGTCATTTTGGTTTATCGGAATAAAAACGGTTTTACAGATTATATTGTTAAAGTTAAAGAAAGGAAAAAATTGCATATTATTTTAATTAGCTTTTGATCAGTGGAGTTGATAATTGTGTAGTGACAAGTAGAAATGTTTTAAGTATCGGATACTACCGTAGGTAGGTTCACACGCTGTCTGCTTACTTCGACAAGGGTTTAGTCAACAGTATGGGACCAGACAATTAAATGTGAGTCAATATGCAATGTCAAGAGGTTTCCGCAGATTTCAGGAGACTATTTCTATTTCATCAGAGATCAAAATGTGGCGAACTTCGGATTCCACTACAACGTGATGACTACTTTATTGCCTCAAGGATGCTTCGCGTCCATCCTCTCATTTCCGTTCAAACTTCAAAAGAAAACTTCATCAATGAAATATAATGTATTTTAAACTTGCTCCTAATCTATAACTTACCATAGCCCCTCAGCGACAAATACTTCAATATGTATTAGAATAACTTAATTGGACATTTAATCAATGGGAGACCATTTTATTTCCTGACGAGATCATAATATGTGTTCATGGCAGTAATGTAAGAAGACTAGCTTACGGGAGAGAGGTATCGCCACTGTTGTTTAGAGGAACTTTTAACAAACCTTTCATTCATCGATAATAGTTCGGGTTGATAGCTGAAAGGTACATTAGCGAAATCCTGACTGACTACATAGTTTCTTATGTGTGCTTTGGTAATGGTTCAAAAATACCTGAGAGAATTGGACATATCAATACGACTTAAAGCATTTATAGGAGAAAAACTCAAACCAGATATCTTGGTGCAATGATGATCCCACAACAGAATGACGCGTTACAGGAATTATCAGGAACTTAACCCTAGTTAGAGGTGTCGATTTTTCTCTATCCGATAATATACGACTAACACCTCAAAGTAATGATTGAACTAATAGAAAAAAAAAGATGCACGGAATTTTAGGGCGCGCGTTATTAAATTGTAAAACTATTTGTTAAATTTAGTGACTTAATCACATAATTTCTTTATAGATACCTTGATTGTAAATTTGTAACAGACATTGATTAATAGATACATTTTACAACAATTTTAACGATTTAGATTTGTTAAATAATGATGGACCAAATTAATAACTCAACATTTTATTGTTAACGCTACATCCATTTGTTACAAACTTTCTATTATTTATCTTTTTCATTATTTTAAAGATACTAAGCGCATATGAATTGATTTATATCTGGACTCTAGATCACTCAATAGCAAAAATATTAAATTACTAATGGAAGTTCCATAGGTACAGGTTGGTAGATTGGTAATGTCAATAAAAAATGCAAATTTAATATTAGAGTGAGACACTAAAAATGTGATTAGTTCATAACAACTTACTGTTGTATCATTACGTCAAATTACTATTGTTCATCTTCATCACAACGTATTTAAATATTACTCATAAACTGTGAATAAGTCAGTATTTATCGACAACTATCGAATGGTCGAATCTCATTCCTAGTCTCTACCGTAACAGAATCCTTATGTGAACGTAAAAAATGCCAGGCGCAACAGGTGTAAAAAGATATCAAATGTAATATACAAACAAAACTGTCAGTAAGATGGGTAATATAAGCAGGTGGAAGATACGTTTACACCTGAAAATTTGTTAGAAAAAATAATAAAAAATACAGTAAAGTGATTGTTTAGGAAACTAACATATATGTCAATGTTTAGAGAGTGCTAACTAATGCTAATATATTGTGTTTAGTAACCATGCATCACTTAATTTGTCGTTGAAATATAATGTGTTTTTGTTATTAAATAAATCTTAGCTGCCTACAGTTTTTGTATTTGTTTATAATGCGGATGTCATCTCATTTAATTAAATAGTTTTGACTTATTTTAAAGGACTTCTGAAGTTAAAATTATTATTATTAGAATTTTTAGATGTAATGATTAGGTTTGTCAAAACTATCTTTGTTGTTTGATGCAATAAAAGAAGAGTTTAGTTCGTGAAATACCTTATAATTAT
Organism: Diaprepes abbreviatus; assembly: GCA_034092305.1. Classification (NCBI taxonomy): domain Eukaryota; kingdom Metazoa; phylum Arthropoda; class Insecta; order Coleoptera; family Curculionidae; genus Diaprepes; species Diaprepes abbreviatus. The sequence continues at coordinate 27,789,151 of JASJET010000028.1, read as the reverse complement.
AGGAATCAATTTTTTTAATAATTCTTTGGAAATTTAGTACGCAAATTATTCAAAAATATCAATTTCTGTAGTTCTCGTTTATTTCTTAAATCAGGGAAGTTCTTGACTTTTACCATATACCAATATTTTGACTAGCCTAAACAGAAAGACTTTTAAAAATATCTTGAGTTTACTCAAAGTAACACCAAAACATTGACTTTCCTGTCAACTAAACTAGTTTCTAGTAATGTGTTACACACAACAATTAAAAACCACCTAAAGTATTTTGTACTCACATAGAAGCTCGATTTTTGGCTGCCGCATGAATTGAAAAAGGTTCATTTAACAAAACGAATCAGTATTTGCCATATGCTTCTCAAGCGCAATGAATCCAATCCTTTTTCAAAAAAAAATTGTCAGTGGTGACGAAAAAGAATTTATCAATAGAAATATCATTCAAAAACCATCACGGCCCAAGCGTGATAAATCAGCACAAATGACATCTAAAGTTGAATTACATCCAAAAAATGTTTTTTGGAGGGACTAAAAAAGTGTTGTGTATTTTGAGCCACTTCCAAGAGACCAGACGATAAATTCAAAATGTTTACGGTCAACAACTAATGAAACTTTTTGGAAAAATCAAAGAAAAACTGCCAGAACTGACAAATCCCAAAGAAATTATATTTCATCATAATAATATCTCACTCATATTTAGTAACTCGTGGGAAATTATTGGAGATCGATTGGGAAATAATGTCGCATCTCACATACTGCACTGACCTGATACCATCTAATTACCATTTATTTCAAAGTTCGCAAAACTCTTTAAATGGTAAAACTTTCTCAAATGGTAATGACCTTAAATGGCACTTAATTCAGTTCTTTTGCTGATAAGGGCTAATATTTCTATGCGCGCGGAATGACTAAGCCCAAAGGAAAATGGCAAAATGTGATTAAACAAAATGGAAATTCTATAATTGATTAAAGTTTATTATTTAGATAATAAAATAGAGCTTTACCTCACACCACAAAACCGTAGGTACTTTCTTGACGACCTGATATATGTATATATAAAAGATATGTCAATAAATCGAATGGACGCAATTCCCGTCCAATAAAATACCTTCAAAAACATTTAGAAACTAGTCAACGCCAATCAGGTCATCCACCAGCAGTTTGTAAACCTGTGACCTGGCCTGTAAATACTAGTTTTTGTTTAATTTCTACTATATTTTGTAGTTTAGAAAACATGAAACGCGTTTCGTTAAGATGTAGCTTCTTCGGATGTTTGATGTACTATAAATATTTACTCCTTAAGATACAATTTTGTTTACCTATTTTTATCCTTTTTTCTTCTAGGCATAAAATTTTAAATTCGTCATTAAAATTATGGTTTTCATGAATGAGGTGGTCTGCATATGTTTAGTTATTTTTTTTTTAAGGAGGAAACTTCTTTTATGTTCTGCAATTCTTATTTTAAATGATCTGCCTGTTTACCCTATATATGTTTTGGAGCACGAACCGCATTATAATTGGTACACTCCCGATTTATTTTTTTTATTATTTTTTGCTTTGGCATTTTTTATATATTTTCCTAGAGAGTTATGAGTTCTATCTTCTTCTTTGGGTGCCGTCCTTGTTCCGCAGTTTAGCTATCATCAAAGCTATGCGTATCTTTGACACTGCAGATCTAAACAGTTGGCAGTTGTTGCAATTGTACCATTCTCTTAATTTCTTTAATCATGAATGCCTTTTTCTTCCTATGGATCTTTTAGCTAATATTTTTCCCGGGATAATTAATTGCAGCAACTGGTATTTATCAACCCTCATAACATATCCCAAGTATTGCAGTTTGCATTCTTTATTAGTAAGTACTAATTCTTTTTCTTTCCGCATTCTTCGCAAAACCTCCACATTTGTTACTCTCTCTGTCCACGATATTCTTAATATTCTACGGTACATCCACATCTCAAATGCTTCCATCCTGTTGGTATCAATCTTTTTCAATGTTCACGCTTCCATTCCGTAGTAAAGAACTGACAGCACGTAACATCTCACAAGGCGAATTTTAAGTTGAAAGCTTAAATCTCGTCCGCAGAACACCTTCTTCATTTTAATAAACGTAGCTCTAGCTTTCCACTCTGATTCTGATTTCTTCAGAGCGATCGTTATTTTCGTTGATAACAGTTCCCAGGTAATTATATTTTCTCACACGTTCAATTCTTTGATCATCCACGGTTATGTCGTGGAAGTTTTGTTGTGATTTAGATACCACCATTATTTTTGTTTTACTGATGTTAAGTGATAGTCCATATTCTTCACTGCATTCTACTATTTTGTTAATTAGTATCTGAAGATAAGAAGTATAGGTTGAATAAGATTGGTGAAAGTATACATCCCTGTCTTACGCCTTTCTTAATCTCGAGTTCCTCCGTTGTTTCTTGCTCAATTCGAATATTCGCTTTCTGGTTATAGTAAATCTTGGAAATAATCCTGATGTCTCTGAGTTCTACATGCTACTTTTATGTTTTTTTGATAAAGAATTTTTTTTATCTTTTCTGAATGGTTGCCAAAATAAGATATTGTTTTGAACGGACCTTTTTGGTTTTGTATCAGAGGGTAAACTTCAGAAAGGGCTTGATTTTTTAGTTTATTGAACTTTATTGAATCTATCATAGATGGAGAGTAGCTGTGATTGACTGCTATTTGTTTTATTAAATTTAATTCTTTGGTAAAATTATGTGGAGATAAACGAACTTTTGTAAGCCTGTGGATATTACGGTGATATGCTGCTAATTTGGGTTGTTTTGTATGTAGAGAAGAATTATGGATTGTTGTGTCCGTGTGTGGAGGTTTATGGTAGATTGAAAATTCATGTTTGTTTTAGTTTTTTGTAATTGTTAAATCTAAGAAATTAATTGAATTATCCACTTCTGTTTCTATTGTGAAATTTATATTTGTATGTATTGAATTTAAGTATTATAGAAAAGCATCTGGTTGTCTGTTTGTTCCCACAAAGCACGCTATAATATCAACATGTCTGTACCAACATAAAAAATTTGATGGCAAACATTCAGAAAAGAAAAAAATCCTTAACCAAAAAAAACCATAAAAGTAGCATATACAACTCACAACTCTCTAGAAAAATATATAAAAAATCTCAAAACACAAACCAATAAAGAAAATAAGTCGGGAGTCTACCAATTACACTGCGGTTCGTGCCCCAAAACATATGCAAACCACCTCATTCATAAAAACAATAATTTTAATGAAAAATTTGAAATTTTACTCCTAGAAAAGAAAGGGCAAAAACTAATTGTATATGAGAGCCTCGAGATAAACCGTTTAAAAAATTCAAAAATACTATTAAATGATCAAATCGAATTTAATCAATCACCTTTATTAAATCTTTTTTCATAAATAAGAGTTCAGAGAGAATTTCCAAGTAATAAAAAACCAAAAACATGTAATTTCTGATTTATGACAATAGGTAGACAAAACCAGTAATATTTAGGAAAAACCCAAATAGTTTACTTGACAATGTATTATGTATAATGTCGATCTAATTTGTTGTAACACTTGAGGTAATCTACCCTTTTAATTTTAATTTTAGGACCTAGAATAGGTAAATAAAATTGAATCTTAAAGAGTTACCCATCATAATATATCAAACATCCAAAGAAAACTACACTAATATAGTCAAAATTAATCAAAATCTTGTGTTTATGTTTTATATTATTTATAATGGATTTCCATCAAGAAGAAGCCACTACAATTCAAAGTTTGTAAATGCTAGTTTGTGATTTATTTACAAACAGGCCAAACTAAATGCTAAATGTTTCTTACTGTGTTAGTTGGTAATGAATTTCTTACAAAAATTTCATTCGTTTTGTCGATAAAGTTAAAAAAAAATCATACGGGCTAGTTACCCCATGACAAATTTTATTGTGAAAAAATTAACTTAATTTTTCAAATTCGTATACAACTAGCGTGTCAAATATTCTTCAATATACTGCAACACATCACAGAATAAGCAGAATCTGAAACTGACCTTTTGAAATTTTCTTTATCAACCTTCAGGATCAAACTTAATGTTCCTGAAGGATTGTATTATTGTTCATAATGCATTTTTTCGAAAAAGAATAGTTTTCATCTCTTTCCATAAAATTAAATACACAGATCGTTAACTCCGTTATTAATTTAATTGTGATAATTTAATTTTTCAAATTCATGAACATTTAGCAAGGTTTTAAGTAAATTAAGGAAATTTATATATTTATTAAATGAAAATATCGAAAAAAATGACGTTTTTAGCCCTATAAAAAATAGGAAACAAGCCTTACTGAGAAAATGACATATATTAATCCAGGATCGGATACAAGGGGGGGGGGCGGTGGGGGCAATCGCCCCCCCCCCCACAAGAACTTGGAGTTCAGGAAAATAGACCCGATTTTGCCTCTTATACTATAGCTTATTCAAGAACTAGGGAGAGTTTGCGAAGAAAAAAAGGTATTTTTTTCTTCCCAAACTACCTGTGTTCTTTAGTCCTGCGTCTTTGGCAAAATCTGTTAGACACATATATTTTTCATAGGAATGGGTTAGAAATTTTATAATCAAAAATACTGGTCTATAATAATGGACTATTTGGGTTGGATAGCAATAGATATTTGGATGTGTGAAGTGTTAAAAAGGATTTTAATCCTTGTCATAGGCATCGGAAGGCGTCAAAAGGAGGCCTATTTTATCACTAAATATTTATGGCATAGAGTATTATTTCAGTAATAAACTTAAAATAAAAAGTTTTTATAATATTATTTTATTTCTTATGATTTTTTAATAATTCACATATATTAGAAAATATAGATAATTTTGACATATTTAACACAAATCACAACTGTAGTTTTATTATTTTTAATTTTGGAATAGGAACCGTTTTAGGCACATTCAGACTAAAACGTATCCTTTTTCTCTCAAAAAATACTAAGTTATAATTTAAATACTTACAAAATACCCATTATCAAAAATACAAGAAGTTAAACATATATAAAAAAAATAAATTAGTCAATATAATATTAAAATTTTTTTGGGGCTATTGGTCATTTTATTTTTAATTAAAAACATTTTTGGGATATTTGACGTTCCAGTTTATTTATTTCTTAAACCATCTGCAGAATTACAATTAAACACTAAAAAGGGATTCAAATGTCATTAATTTTTATATGTTACAGAAAATTTAAATAATAAATTGTGTTAACGCTGGTAAACATTATGTATCTTATTCATCATCAAAGTCAGTGAAGCTATCTTCTCTCAAATTAATTATAATTGATTCCTCTCTCACCGATCATAAGATCGAGTTTCCTCATTTTCTTTTATTCTTTTATTATATGGATTTTCCCCAATTTTCTGCAGTAACTTTATTCCAAAAAATCTTTCAAAAGTCCAGTTAAATTATTAATTTTGTAAGTTGTGTTATTTCCAGCAACTCTACCTTTTATTTAAGAGAGATATTTCCTTCACCAACGGACATTAATCGTAATAAGTTTTTCGTTGAGGAAAAAATGCCCTCCATCACTAATCTCAAATAATATATCAAAAACAAGCACAAACAAAATAAATCACTAAAGACACACTGTAAGGTGTACTTTGCTCACTGACAGAAATTAAATTGCATTATCACAAATTTTATTGTTGCAGTAAATTTATAAAAGCTTATAATATTTAAATATAATTAAATATAATTAGATTTACGGCAGTTCTCAGTTACCGGGGGCACTGAAACAGGTACGTTGGAGGTTTCGGTAACAGTTTTATTACTCTCTCTAGTTCTTGAATAGAGTATAGGAATGTGGATGCTTGCGATCGCCCCTCCCCTTCCCAAGGGCTTTGAGTTTGCTGCTGGCAACCTCCCCCGTTGACAACTTGTTTTTTTTTTTGCGGTAGCACCCCCCAGGAACTTTGCAGAAAAATAGACCCGATTCTGCCTCTTATACGAGGAATGTGTATGTTGATCGCATCTTCCCACCCTATGTCGGAAACTTGTTTTTTCTTGTGATCGCCCCCCCCCCTGTCCAAGAGCTTCAAATTCAAAAAAATAGCCCCGTCCCTGCCTTTTACACTAGAAATGGGAATGTCGCTGGTGTCCTTCCCCCCCCCCCCCCGGGGACAACTTGCTTTCGTTTGCCATACTTCACTTTTGTGATATCACCGCCCCCCCCCCCCCCAAGGAGAGAGGCTGGATCCGCCCCTGTATTAATCAATCCCTTTTCGTAAACTTAATAATATGGAAGTGATTTTACCTGAAAAAATCAGCCTTTAAAAATATAATTGAAAACAAGAACGTTTTAGCGATCAACTTTGGGGGTAGTTGTCACAGTCTACAAATGCAATTCAGGACGTGAAAAAATAGGGAATGGATATTTTTTGGTATAATTCTCCAACACATTTGGATCCCTGAGAATGATCCTTTGTTTGTGTTTATTGTTAAAATGAAATATTGCATTAGATTAAAGATATCTAACAGTAAAATTAAATTTATTTTACGACATAATTAATTAAATAATTATGTATGCTGTTAATTAGTTAATGACCCATCTGAGCAATAAATTTTAAAAAATTTAACATACACAGCTTATCCTTTATTGCATTGTAAACCATTCGTCTAACAAAAGTATGTATCAACAAATTATCATATGGTCGGACTTGCATTGTATTTATTTTTATTTTTACGACGTTTCGATTAGGTTGTATCTCTAATTGTTATCAGGTATAAACTGAAAATTATCATATGATATAAATTATCATTTTTCTCAATTATACGATGAAGTACCTATAAGAATTTTAGGAAACATTTATGGATGGTTTATGCTAATTAACAATTTTCACCGATCCTGGATGATTGATTCATTGAATAATATACACTGTAAAAAGGAAATGCATTAAATTTAAGGTAAATGTGCTAATATAATGCATCAAATTAATACTACATCGCTATCACTATTCGCTACTATTTGCAATAAATTATACACTATAAAATTTATCTAGAATACAGTTTTGATTACTTTTTTTTGACTCAAAGTAAAGAAAACTTTTGAATTTGAACCGCGCTTGTAATTAGAATCGCATGTGTAATTTTTTGAAGTTAGTACAGTTATAAACAACAATCATGTAGAATTTCTTGTCCCTATACATATTAGTAAACAAAAACAGTGGTTTTCGTTTGACGTTATTTGTGCTCTGTGGCGATGTCAAATCAGTTGACGAAAGAATTAAATTTTGTGCTTCGATCAAAATTAACTTCACAAAAATATTGTAGATTTTAAATAAGGCCTATCAGGAGAATTGTATGTAAATTATTGACTCCCGAACAGCCTGCTTAGACAACAAATTTCAGGATATTATTTGCATATTTCGGATTCATACCCAGACTTTTTCTCGAAGAAGTGATAGGCGATGAGATTTGGGTACGTCCCTGGTATCCAGAAAAAAAAAATTAGAGTTGATTGGCTCAAAAAAAGGCCAGCATGAAATCTTCAGCTTCTTACTCTCTTCTCTCTCTCTTTGTCAACCTCTGTCCATCCACTCCTGGATGTAGGTCTCTCGCAATTGTTTCCATCTTTCTCTATTCGTCGCCAATCTCATCCACTGTTTGACCCCCACTGTCCTTATGTCGTCTACCCATCTTTTTTTGAGGTCTTCCCGTGCATCTTGTTGTCTCCCTCGGTCTCCATTCCAGGATTCTTCGTGTCCATCTGTTGTCCACATATCGGGCTATGTGACCAGCCCATCGCCACTTCATCTTTGCATCTTACTAATACATGGCAAATAGCATTACAATAACAGCAATTACCTACTGTAATACATTAACAAAATTAGGTAAGGCTATTAAATAAAAACATTAACTTTTGTGTGACTGCGATGTTTTTCTTCTTCATAACAATCAGCGAGTTCATCAAGCAACCAATGTTTAATGTATCCTCTACAGGTATGACTTTTTTGAGAAAGATTAGCTACTATGTACTCCAAAGTTGCTCTGTTTGACTGCCCGATATTCATTAATTTGAAAAAGCATTTCAGAAGACATCATTTTGCTGACAATGATCAGTTTAAAGAGAATATTCATGATTTTTTTCACTTACTTGCTAGTTGTAAAATTAGCTTGTTAAATTTGCCTTTTACAAATTTTTAAAGAAACTTTTTTCACTTATTTGAAGGACATACAGGAACTTTTTTACGAAATAAAGGAGTTACAGAACAGGCAGAACAAATGCAGCATTTTGTTTCATTGTTAGTGCCACTGGTAATCAAACTATTTTTGGCCTGTGGTTCTTTTCTGTCTGTAGGCCAACGTTGTTCGAGATTTAATTTGTGCCTCGCTATCATCTAAAAACTTGGTGGTTGAATACAACAACTAATAATGTTCCATTGTAATATAAATTGATATTTGAAGATTTTCAGTGTCATAGTTATTTGTTTAAAGGTTGTAGATAATATTAAAGATTGATTAAAATATGATTATCGGACTTGCATTGTCTTTATTTTCGTTTGTGTCTACCATGTTTGGATTCGCTTGCATCTCTCATCGTTACCAAGTATAAACTGAAAGTTTTTTGTTAACGCTATGAGCTTATATAAAGTTTGCTCCCATTAGAGCGTGAAGTTTCCGTTAATCGTACACACTTCAGTGATTTGATGTTACAAAGTAGTGGTTGTCAGAAATTAGGTATGCCAACACTAAGTTTACTGAAGATTTAATTATCATTTTCAATGCAAGTGTTCACGGAGGACTTGATGATATTGAAGATGCTTCGCATCCTGGACCGTATCAACACAAAACGATGACGTCGAATCTCAATTATGCCAGTATTACACTATCAAAGATCATTGACAAAGATCTTTTATAAAATATTTTATTATATTTATCTTGACGTTCATTCTAAAATGTCCTAAAGAAAAAACATCTGAAATGGAAAATAAATATATTATTGCTTATACAAGTGCTATTACAACCAGGCGCGGATCCAAGGGGGGGGGCGCGATCGCCCCCCCCCCCCCCAAGATCTTCGAGTTTAGGAAAATGGACCCGATTTTTCCTCTTATACTACAGTTTATTTAAGAACTAGAGACAGTAATAAATCATATTTTACCATTTTTCTCTTCGCAAACTACCTGTGTTCTTTAGTCCGGTGTCTTTAGCGAAATCTGTTAGACACAAATATTTTTCATAGAAATGGGTTAGAAATTTTATAATCAAAAATACCGGTCTATAATAATGGACTAAAAAGTAGCCTTATTCTCTTAAAACATTCGAAGTTATAATTTAAATACCTACAAAATATCCATTGTCAAAAATACAAAAAGTTAAACATATATAAAAAAATAAATTCGTCCAATAATATTAGAATATTTTAGGGGCTATCGGTTATTTTACTATTAATTAAAAACATTTTTAGGGTATTTAACGTTTCAGTTTACTTATTTCTTAAACCATCTGCAGAATTACAATTAAACATTAAAAAGGGATTCAAATGTAATTACTTTTTATTTGTTGTAAGTAAAATTAGACCTACTTATTTTTATTTATATTGTACTGATATCTTAATTTAATTTACTTTATTATATGGAAATATGCCCCAAAAAAATAAGATAAACATGATAATTCTACACGCTTAAGAAAAAGACACAAATACAATAATAAAATAATAAAAAACTTACAGCTAATTAGAATAAAATATATATAAAATTAAAAAGTGGGACACACTAAAATAAAAATATATAAAAATAAAAAAACATATAAACAATATTAAACAATAAAATACAACAAAAACAAAAATTTAAATAATAAATTGTATTTACACTAGTAAACAGTACGTATTTAATTCCTAATTAAAGTCAGTGAAACTATCTTCACTCAAATTAATTATAATTGGTTCCTCTATCTCACCGATCATGAGATCGAGTTCTCACATTTTGTTTTATTTATTTATTATATGGATTTCTCCCAATTTTCCGCAGTAACTTTATTCAAAAAAATCTTTCAAAAGTTTAGTTAAATTACCAATTGTGTTATTTCTAGCAACTCTACCTTTTACTTGAGAGAGATATTTACTTGTCTAACGGACAGTCTCCGGACGATCTATAGGAACAGATTTTCTATCTGGTTTTTCCCAACAAAAATTAAGTTCTCTGAGCAATTTTCAGAGATCAGTTCTTTTAATTTTAGGTAAATCGCGATCTTTATTGATTTTGGGATCTGCTTCTCATAATAAAATATATATACAACCCTTTTAAGTGCAGATTTCATCTCTTCTTCCAATGAGGTTTTTCGTCTGCCTGTGATCGAATGTGGTGTGGGAGTACTAACAATTCCAATCATTTTTTCACCTACAGTATTCTGTACATAACAGATTTTCCAACTCCTGTCATGTTGGAACACATCTCAACAGAGCTTTTAACATTATTATTTAGATATTGATATCTTAAGGCATCATAAACATTCATCGTAATAAGTTTTTCGTTGAGGAAAAAAAAACAGATAAATCACTAAGAACAAGCTGTAAGGTGTCCTTTGCTCACTGACAGAAATTAAATTAAACTATCAGAAATTTTATTTTGCAGTAAATTTATAAAATATATTTAAATATAATGAAATATAATTAGATTTACGGCAGTTCTCAGTTACCTGCGGCACTGGAGCAGGTACGTTGGAGGTCTCGGTAACAGTTTTATTACTCTCTCTAATTCTTGAATAGAGTATAGGAAAGTGTATGCTTGCGATCGCCCCCCCCCCCCAAGAGCTTTAAGTTCAGGAAAATAGAACCCATTCTGTCTTTTATATTAAGAATGAGTATGCTGCTTCCACTCCCCCCCCCCCCCCGTTGACAACTTGTTTCTCTTGCCATACTATACATCACCGCCCCCCCCCCCAAAAAGAGAGAGGCTGGATCCGCCCCAGATTACAGCTATAGTGACAATGTTTATATTGCTAGAAAAAAGCACGAAAGCGACGTATGTGGCTAAGACCATGGTTTATAAGACGCAATTTAAAAGGAATTCATCAAAGTTTAGTTCAAATAATTCATAAGTTACAAAGAGTTACAAAGAATATTTAAGAACGGATGAAGATACTTTTAAATTTGTGACTTTAAAAATATTTTCGCATATTTCCAGACAGACTACTCATTTAAGAAATCCCATTAGCATTGAGGATCGCCTATGGTTACTCTTCGATTTTTCGCTGCAAGAAAAAGTTATGCAAATCGACTATACTGTACTCACAGCATATTTTCATGCATCATCTCAGAAACATGCCAGGCTACCTATCAATCTTTAAATGATAAGTATGTAAAGATAAGTTACAATATTAATAAACACAAAGTTTATTGGAAATCAAAGCTGTAGTCACAATGCTATTTTACATACATTTGTCATTTCTCTCATCGTATTTGCAGTTTGAGCAAGATCGTATCAAAGAAAGTATTTTTGCCTTTCTTCTCTTTGAGTTTTGATAAGTGTTCCTATTGTTCTCATTTTCAGTTCATAAAGGTGTAAAAGTTTGTATATCATTTGATTTTTCACTACTTTCTTCCAAGTTCTGCATTATATAAAATTTATTTGTTTGTTACAGGTGCGAACCACAAGAAAAGAATGACCACATTTGCAGACTAATTTGGAATGACATGGAATGTTTATAATGCTATTAGTACGAGATAATTTGAAAGTGTTCCATAACGGTCTTGACAAAGTACCATGACAAGAAAAATATATTTAGTTACAAAATTAAATAATTTAAAATACTTCAGCTTACATCGTCTGGACCATCATTTTGGCACATTGGACGATGATCTAGACTTAACTGGGACTTGTCTGCCTCCGTTGATTTATCCAAAAATTTGAGTTATGGGAACCAATATACAGTAGGCTTATATATTTCGTTGCAGTCGGCATCACATTTCAAGCTCATTATGATCTACAAAATAGTTATTTTATGACGTCATAATTTTTAATTAAGAGGAATTGAAAACTGCAGGTGTCCAGATGTTTTGAAAATGAGGTTTTTGTAATGTAGTTATGTTGATCTATAAATAAATTAGATGTCAAAGTTTATTCGATTTTTATTATATTATGCATTGACGTTTAAAATTTATTGCTTGCCTTCATTTTTTCTGTTGAATGCTGGCTTCTAAAGCAGTTTAATTTTTTTCCTAACATCGTCCACGATACACTGGTTGCTGGCACCTGCTGACGTTACTGCAATGTGTTTATAAGCATATGAATATTTGTTTTTTCTTTTTATAGCTTGAATTGTCACTATTATGTAGTAGTAATTTATTCGCTTCGTAAATTTAATAATTTGATAGCCATCATCGCCCAGGTAAATTTACTAACAGCCATGTTTGTTATTTACCACTAATATTTTATCAAATATAGGCATTTGCCTGAACATTTTATCAAATAAGTTTTAGAAATTTGGACTCTGAAAATCTCAATGCCTGGTGATTTGGGTCTGAAACTTGAGTATAAAATGCGTCGCTTCTTTAATGGTTTTTAAAACACTAAATTTCCTTTTTTCATCCCTGAAACTCAAGTTGCAGCCAGAAGGATATTAAATGAGCTATTGGGTAATTTAGATTAGATGTGTTAACGGGTTATGGTTACTAGGTTAAATTACACGAGTTCTTAATAATTCGTGTAACTCTTTTTGAGACAGTTCACAGTTACGTCATCTCAGTATCTTTCTAATATTTCAGTTTTCGTTTTTAAATCAAATGTGTTTCATATGGTATTCTTAAGCATATAGAAATGATAAATTTCGTCTGCGACAAAACTATCATAAACGGACATAATTTTCATCTTTATGGAGAACTGTCTACGGGGTAATTATTGCTTTTCAGTTTGTAGTGTTGGTGCCGGTCAACAGAAAGTGAAATTTATTAATATACTCTTGTAACTTCTTCTGTGGCTTAATTATGTCGAGTGTAACACCTTTCCCTCTATAAAATTTTTTAAAAGACGGCTATTTCCTCTCCCAATTTTTTAAACGACGTAAACTTGGCGTTGCTTGAAAAATTTATACATAAAATTTTTTAAAAAAATGTAATCGAAAGAGAAATAAGAAGCTCGAGTAAAAGATTTTGGAATGTTAAGGCTGTCTATCAACTTAACCGTGAAAAAAATTTGACTTGAAAACATTTAATCATACACACCTGATTTTTTTAGGACCAAAAAAATCCGATTTTCTAGTCCGACGCGTGGAAATCATCGGTCTCACGAGGACCCGAAATTTATTAATACCATTTTCTTTTTTGGTTTTTTATTTTTAAATGAAGTATAGAAGTAAAAAAAAATTTGTTCGACAGAAAACGATGACCCTAAGTCTGTAATAAAAAGAAATATTTTTCGTATTTTAGTATTTAGGCATGTTTGGTATGTGGGCGTTTGTAAATGAATATGCACCTTACTTTTGTACACTGCTGATTTTTTCTATATCGCTCAATAAAAATATATTAAATTTGATTATTGAGTTGACCGACGAAAAATATTTATCGATTTTCTGGCACGTAGAAATGATCGATTTCTTGAAAAGTCAATATTCATTCCTTGGTTGCATATCACCCTACATTTTGATATTGAGACAGAAATTATGTCCATCTTGCAAGATATATCGTAAAGGTAAATAAATTACACTTTATTTCAATTAAAAAACACATAAATTTTGTTTAAAAGATTAAAAACATAATGTTGTCAAACATAAAATATTTGAAAGGGACGTTGAAACCAAAGTACATATGAGCACCAGTACAAAAGGTCTTCTTTGAATATTAATAAAATTTACGGAAAGGGTGGAGAGCAATTATTAAAGACTCTAATGGTGTGCCACATATTTACTGGTAAAGATTTCAATCCAGTGTTTTATAGAAAAGGAAAGAAGAAGCCCTTCCAGATTTAAAAAAAAAAAAAAACGATAAAAATTTCAAAACGCATTTATCGATCTTCCTGACATTTCTCCTGCTGAAATAACAACTTCAAATAATGTTTTTAAAATAATAGAAGAATATGTTTGTAAGATTTGCTCGCTCAACAGTAATGATGATAACCTTGGGCGGTTTGAGCTATTTGAGAAGGCATTCGGTAATCAAAATATGAGTGAATCAGTACCGGAAAAGATGCTAAAAGGGTTCGATGCTTCAAGTATGCCGCCATCGAAAGAAGAGTCATTACAACAATGTAAAAGAACCTTATATATAAGCAATGTATGGTGTAACTCCAACACGAAATGTCCTACTTAAGCCAGAAAATTGCGGGTGGATTTTAATCAATAACCTGTATCAACATTATTGGTTCGAAGGGCCTCAAAGCTCTTCTTTTGAAGAAATATCTTCAATTATCATAGTTACGAATAATTCATAATAATTTTATCTATAACTCATAATCCACAATTTGTTTTGTTACTCTGCATTACATTTTCGTTAGTTTAATGATACATAATGCAATAGTTTTTAAAAAATATTGCAAACTGTTTTGGTCGTATGCTTTCTCGAAGTTTCAGATATATAATTTCGGTTTCTATTATCAAAATTTCGGGACAACTTTAGAAATTAAGACGACGAACCATTTGAAAAAATGTTTTCAAAAATAATTTTTTCTTGACATACGTTTCACTTTATGGGTTCTAAAGTCTATTGAATTTTAAGTAAAATATATATCTCTCAATTTAAATACATTAGTAAGACGATTTTGAAAAAAAATTCAGGTTCCGAAACTGAAACCGAAGATGACGAGGTATATGAGTTTTCCAGCGATGTGGATGCAGATATTGAAGATAGTGATGATAATGATAATGACGAATAAATAAAAAGGCGAAATTATTATTTATAATTATCTGTTGTAATGTCTTTTTACTTTTTAATAAAAATTAATTAATATTTTTCACAAAATACAATTATACTAACTTCATATAAATCACTATTTAGAGGCTGTATATAATATGTATAAGCAGTGTACAATCACTGATTTTAATGATGTAATAAATATATTAAGATTTTTATAAAAAATAGTCGAAAATAAAAATAAATTGGCATTGCTTTGCTGGAAAGTTGAGGGGAAATGGCTGGTCAACTTGCATCAGAAATATACAACATTCCGAAGGATAAAAGTAAAATAAACATTACCCATTATCTCACTGCGATATACTGTATGATCCAAAATACAAGCATATTTTCGCCATACCAATTTTTTTTTTGTCCGACAGTAGATTGGTTTTCATATATTTGTCGGATACTTGTACTACATGTTAAGTACATCACTTACATATATAAATTTATTCTTGTCCGACAAGTATTAATGAATGTTTGGCCCTCGTGGGACCGATGATTTTCACGCGCCGGACTCGAAAATCGGAAATTTTTTTTTCGGACAATGTTACGGTATGATTCTACATATTTTTCTTGAAGTCTTCTGAAAAAATCAGGTGTGTATCAATAAATTTTTGCACAATTAAGTTGGTAGACAGCCTTAACGTTCCAAAATTTTTGGCCGACAATCTTTTACTCGTGCTTTTCATTGACTTCTCTATCGATTACATTTGTTAAAAAGCTGTATAAATAAATCTTTCAAACAACGCCAAATTTGCAACTTTCAAAAAATTGGGAGAGAAAACGGCCCTCATTCAAAAATTTTTATAGAGGGAAAATGTGGTAGACTCGACATAATTAAGCCACAGAAGAAGTTACAAGAGTATATTACTAAATTTCACATTCTGTCAGCCGGTGCCAACACTTTTGTTGCATGCAGCACTAATATACTTTCTTTAATATTAATATCATTTAAAAAATGATGAATTCTCTCCTTGTCAATTTTTCTTTTTTTTTTTTAATTTTAGTCGGGCGATTCTTGTATACCGACTGAAATGGCTCCGCGTTAATGTACAACTAGTATTCACGTAAAATATGCTAAAAAGCAAAACTCTTGACATGCGTATCTAATTCTCATTATGTTTTAATTGTAGTTTTTAAGGCAAATGTTGAAATTATTCTTTCATATTTTCCAAAGTGTAATGGAATCATGGGCCCTAGATCCGCTGACATGATGCCGCATAGTGATAATAATGGTCATTTATTTTCTAATATATTGAAATGTTCCGTCCAAAGAGGTCACAGGATTTTTCTAGATTTACGAACTTCCTATTTGCCACCAACATCAGTTCATATTGCAAAAAATATATTAAAGAGTTACATGAAGGAATGTTTATTTTCTTTTCTCTTATTTCTGCTGCTGTAAGGCAGTTGTGAAGGTATTTTTTATTTTAATTTTCCATTCAAAACAGGGTAAACTGACTGAAAAATTATTGCGATACAAACCAGTATCTCGCATTGCTAATATAATAAATTGTAAGTTGTTGTAATGTATTTAAATTTCCTAACATTCCTGATACTTTATTACTTATTGTAAATTAATTACAGTCGTAACTTTTAACAAAAAAATATAGGCTGAGTCACTACACACTGTGTTAAGAGGAGAGCATCATCCTACTCTTTTTGTCCTTTTGCCATTGCTAATGTTATTAACGATAGTAGTAGGCGAGAAGATTTGACTATTAAAATTGGTAGAATAAAATGATGACTGTCTCTGGATATATCTTTAACTCACCTTTTATCAATTTAGTATAGAAAGTCAAAAAAAATTTAAGCAATAGTATTTTCTTTTTCATTTTTGCAATCTTATTTCTTAGCATCCAGAATTTTCCAAACTATAACAAAGATTTCTTGGAGACATCTTTGAATCAAAATTCAAGAATGGTAGATTCTCTTTGTGGCATTCCAATAATAATTCTTAAATATACAAGGTGTGTATATTTCATGCAGTTATTACTTTATATAAATATATATATATATATATATATATATATATATATATATATATATATATATATATATATATATATATATATATATATATATTGTTCCGGACGGCCGGTCTTCAAACACATTATACACACTGTATTATTTGAATAACTTTTTATTGTCAACCTTACTTTTGACACTTGTCAAATTAATTCAAGTTGCGTCGACAAGCTACACTGACCGCGAAAGCCGATCGGGACCCTTTATATACCCTTTTGGTCGATACCGGAAGATTCCCTAATTCTCTAGAAGGATATCCATACTACATGGGGTAATCAAAGTAAGAAAAAGGAATAATCCGGCGATTTCTAGACCTTCTATCATCAGCGTTCCATGTTAAAAATAAGGAAATCGAATTTTCTAAAAAGTTCCAGACCTTCTTTCATAGTCGTCTCCTGAGGAAATTAATAAAGGTAAAATTACTTAAATAAATTATAAACTTGTAAAAAATATACCTAAAACCCTATGAACTGCAAACTCAAACTAATACTATGAAATATAAAATGCTACAAAGTTCGTTACAGTAGAAAATATACCTAAAAACCTACAAACTACGAATATAAGCTAATACTATGAAATATAAAACGCTACATGTTTCGTTACATTAGAAAATATACCTAAAACCTTACAAAGTACGAACACAAACTAATACTAGGAAATGTACAACGCTATAAAGTTTGTAACAATATATATATATATATATATATATATATATATATATATATATATATATATATATATATATATATATATATATATATATATATATATATAAAGTAAAATGCGAACAGTGAATGCAAACTTCGCTCCATCATATCCTTTCCGTGTTAGAGAATGCACAGTTTGAATAAATTGCTGAAAAACACAATTCATCTTGTTCCACCACCATCGAGATGGTGGCCTACCTGTACCGCCACACCGAGAAGAAAGTTAAAAAACTTATCCCATCCGTTACAGTGGTACGACAGAGGTACATATTTCGTCTCTCATTAGACTCATCAGGGTACCGACATGCACCTGTCTGTACAAAGGACAGATCGGAAAGGAAGCGGCTTATTTATATATATATATATATATATATATATATATATATATATATATATATATATATATATATAAATATAGTTATCAGTATACACTTCATAGTGTTAGTAGTTTAGTAGTTTGTACGGTTGAAAGAAGATTTGAAACTTTATAGTAAATTCTATTTTTTTATTTTGACAGAAGGACTAAAAATCGCCAGATTTTTATTACACTATATAGTATGGAAATAATTCTAGAAAATTAGGGATCTGGATAATTTGGAATCTTGAATTAGTTGATAAGTATCAGAGTTGAAGTTGACAATAAAAAGCTTTTGAAATAATAGCGTGTGTTGAAAGATCGGCCGTCGGGAACAATATAAAATGGATATACAAAATTGTGGTATAGCTAGGAGTTACAATTTGTCTGGACGTAAATTGTTTTGTTGTAACTTCAACAAATGCAAAAATAATAAGTATTTTATTACAAAACCTTTATGAATATGATATTTCGAAAATAACATTTATTCCTACCTTGAGACTTCCGTTGATAATACGACTGAAATTATTTTGACAAGAATACCCCTATTGACAAAAATGTTCATAAGTTAAATTTTTACATGTCATCTTCAAACATTTTATTGTCTCCGAGTATACTTCATGTTAATATGGAAAATAGATACAAATTTTACCCAATATGTTTTTCCTCAAATAAATAAACTAAAATAATAAACATTTTCCTACTTTCGGTATTTGTTAATTAAAATTTTATTTCTTATAAAATGTACTTTATATAAATCAAATAATTTGTAAAGTTTTGTTGTACAATGAAATATGCATTATACCTTTATTTTCTTTCAATTTTGATGGTCTAATTTAACGAACATACCAGTCACTTTATAACTGAACTTATGCAATGATACTTTTTTATGTTTATTGTCTTTTATGATATAAACACTCGTAGTAAGAGGAAAAGAAAAAAGAATAGAGTATAGGCGAAGATTTAGTGCTTGTTGTAGATTGCATTGAATGTCATCAGTAATTATTTTTTTATTTTCTAAAGCAGTAAAGTTGCACACTTCCTGGATGTTCAAAAAATATACAGACTTGATGAAAAAAGATGAAAAAGTGATGTATTCATATATGGATTTCCCACTAAAGCAGAAAGCTTTTACATGTGTAAGTTACTCGGTTGAAACCTTAACTGGAATAAATTCGATAACAAAGAGACAAATAGTTCTAGAAAAAAATCCAAAAACTCGTCAGATTGTATTATTTATGCACATTTTAATATGTCTTCTGATTAACCCCAAATTTTTTAAAATAGAACACTGTATCTAATTAACACTTTATTTGCAGGTAATTGAAAAAGAAATTCAACACACTTGTTACTTCTAAGATTATTGCAACTTATCCGATTTTTTTATGACTTTACAAAAAAATTAAACCATTTTAATTAAAAAAGAAACTCATAACAATTATTCAGAATATTCAACTATATATCTTTGGAATTGATATTGTTTTCCATTTCTTAAATTTTGATCTCAAATAATGTGTATGAAAAATCTCTCTTAAAATGCTGTATTTAACTAAATGGCATGATAAATTCCCTAAAAACGTTTGAGTCAACTTAACTGGTGAGTGAATAACAGGACAGTATCTCTTGAAGGCACACTTAATGAATCTACGTACTTTAATTTTCAACAGAAAAACCTATTCTAGCTCAGAAAATGTAGAGGTAGATTTGCTCGACGATAGAAAATGGTTTCAACAAGACAGGGCATCATCACATTAATATTTATATTATCAGCAATACTTGGACGAGGTTTTTCCTACTTGATGGATTAGAGGTCGGATTAAATGGCCGGCAATATCGCCTTATTTTAATGTAATGGATTTTCTATGGGGTTATTTGACCACCTATTTGGTGTAAGTTTCATTACAAAGTTAATAGGCTCGTCAAAACTTCAGTCACTTTGAACATTTCCCTGAGAATATTAAGCTGAATTATATTTATCCTGAATTAAAACGCTCATCGCTTTATCGTGTTTTTTTTTTGGTAGACATTAATGTTTCCACTCTTACTCTTGTAAAAGTACCTTTGTTATGAAAACTAACGAAATGCTTCGGGATAGGACAGACACCCGACGACGACACCGGCAAAGAAAAAAGGACTTGAATATTGGAACTCTGAATATACTAAGCTGGTACAGACCTACAGCAGCGACAAAAACAATAGAACAACTTGAAGAGTTTGTCATGGATATCACAGCTGTGCAGAAAATCCGATGGACAGGAACTAACCTAAATATCAGCAAATCAGTAGTATTGTACAGTGAAGGTATCAACAATAAACATGAATTTGTAACAGGTTTTCTCATACGGAAAAGCCTGCTAGATTCGGTCATAGAATTTAAACCAGTAAATAAAGAATTTGCTATATAAGGTTAAGAGGAAAACTTTACAACATCTCGATGCTATCAGTTCATGTTCCGACGGAAGACAAGGATGATATGACTAAAGACGTCTTCTGTGACCAGTTGGAGACGTCTATTGCAGCATTACCTAAACAAGATGCGATACTTCTAATGGGAGATTTTAATGCCAAGGTGGGAAGAGAAGAAGCTTTTAGGCCCAACATCGGTAAATACAGCCTACATGAACATTGTAATGATAATGGACTCAGACTCGTGGAATTTGCAACATCAAATAATCTTCTCATGAAATCAACAATGTTTAAGCATAACAATATCCACAAGCAGACCTGGGTCTCAAATAACGGAATAACGAGAAATCAGATTGATCATGTTCTTGTTAATGCAAGACGAGGCAGTAGTATTATCGACGTTAGAAGTCTACGGGGCCTGGACGCAGATAGTGATCATTTTTTGATTAGGGCCAAATTCAGGATAAGAATTTCCAACCAAAAGAGCAACAGGCCAGAACAGATTCCCAGGTGGAACACTGAAGCTTTCAAAAACACACAAAAAATAACTGCATACCAAACCACTCTGGAGAGTGTACTAGAATCTGTAGCAAATCAAAACAATGTAGACGAAACGTTGGAAACAATTAAAAATTCAGTTATACATAGTACTGAAACCACCATAGGAAAAAAGAAAGAGCTCTAAAAAGAAGAAATAGTTTGACAACGGTTGTGAAGGAGTCTTAAAGTCAAGTAACCAGGCCCGACAACGAATGCTGCAAGATCCAAATGAGCAAAATGCACAGAAATACAGCGAGGCCAGAAAAAAGGCAAAGAAAACAATAAAAGCGAAAAAAAGAGCATACGAAGAAGGTATTCTTGAAGAACTAGAGTCAAATAGAAGGAACAACAGAACTAGATGTTTCTTCCAAGAGGTAAAGGATATAAAAAACGGATTTAGACCCAGAGTTGGAACAGTAACAAAGAATGACGAAGGTAACCTTATTACAAATGAGGCTGAAATGATAGAGACCTGGAGAAGATACTTTGACGAGCTACTAAATGTCCAGGCAGATGAAGCCCGGCCTGAATATACATACCTTACGGTCGAACCTACAGTAGAAGAAGAATCACGAGCTATTCAAAAACTTAAAAACAACAAAGCCCCAGGAAACGACACTATACCGGGAGAATGTTTGAAAAAGGGAGGAGAAACCTTGAAACGTGCTTTCTATCAACTGATCCGTCAAATATGGAAAGAAGAAAAAATACCAACCTCCTGGAAAGAAAGTGTGATAATACCAATACTTAAGAAGGGCGATAAAACGTGCTGCTCCAATTATAGGGGTATATCCCTTATTAACACAGGATATAAAGTTTTCTCTCTAACGATTGACTGCGTGTGTGGAGTATCAAATAGGAGATTACCAGTGTGGATTTAAAAAAAAACGCTCAACTGTAGATCAGATATTCACGATTAGGCAATTAATGGAGAAATGTTGGGAAAACAACAAAACATTGCACCAGCTATGTATAGATTTTAAACAAGCATACGATAGCATCATAAGAGTGGATTTGTGGAATGCCATGGCAGAACTGGGCATACCGAAGAAGCTAATTAAGCTCACCAAAACATGTGTAGAGGGATCTACAAGTGCAGTAAGATTTGAAGGAAGATTGTCAACCTTTTTTACAATCAACAGTGGTCTTAAACAAGGCGATGCGCTATTTCCACTCCTCTTTAACGTCGCCTTGGAGAGCATCGTGCGAAAAACTAACACAAAAACGCTCCTCTTTAAAAATCAAGGTCCGCGCATATTGGCGTTCGCTGATGATTTCGATATTGTAGGTAATACAACTACCAGTGTCAAGGAAGAGTTCTACAAACTGGAAAATGCAGCAAAGAAAATTGGCCTACGAATCAACGAAGAAAAAACAAAATATATGACTACAACAAGAACGGAACGGCGAGACAGAATAGGACAGAACGTGACTATGGACCAATACAATTTTGAAAGGGTCTATCAGTTTAAATATTTGGGAGCTACAATCACCTCTGACAACAATATTACACAAGAGATTAACAACAGAATACAAGGAGGCAACCGCTGCTGATATGGGCTGCAAAAGATAATGAAATCGAAAAATATATCCCACCGTACGAAAATAAGAATATATCTAGTTATATGACCGGTAATGACATATGCATGTGAAACATGGACGTTGATAAAACAAAATGAGAATAGACTGAAAATCGCAGAAAGAAGAATGCTTACAGGGATATACGGACCGGTCAGGTACAACACCACACAGCAATATAGAACGAGAACAAACAAGGAATTGGAGGAACTATACAACCAGCCAGATATAGTGAAAATAATAAAGGCAGAAAGATTAAGATGGGCCGGCCATGTTATGAGACAAGATCAACGTATCGTCAAGTTGGTATAGGAAGAGAACCCAGAAGGAAAGCGGCCGCTAGGAAAACCAAGGATGAGGTGGAGAGATGACGTTGCAGCAGACTTACAAACCCTAAACGTCGAACGCGCGGAGGAACTGATGATGGATTACAGCAAGTGGAAGCAGACTGTGAAGTCAACAAAGACCCAACCCGGGTTGTAATGCTAGAGAGAGAGAGAGAGAGAGAGAGAGAGAGACTCTATAGGTAACTATAGGCAGTGTAAATTGGTCTAGAATCCTTCGTCTTAGAGAAATCAGTATATTTGTTTCAAAAAGTCGTGCGGTTTTTCAAAGCCAACACAGGACAAACTTATTCGTTTGAAAATTTCACATGTCTGATAGGTAGTTTAGTCTTTTATCTTCTATGACAGTGCCCATATCGCCGACTTCTAGTTCCTTAAACATATATCCCAAATTTCAAATGCTATAATTATGTCAATCAAATATAGAGATCGCTTTAAAAAGTCCTGACATAGAAATCCAACAGACCTGAAAAGATATCGTCAAAGACTAAAAAAATTAAAGATACATGTAAAGCAGAAATAGAATATATAAAAATTTTGGAAACATATATCAACATAAATGAAAAAAGAAATGAAAAATAAAAACAATCCCTAACACAACAATTAAAGCATTACATATTTCAAAATGGTATCCGAATCTATTGAAGAGTATTTTATAAATATTGGGAAAACAATGTCAGAGGCAATAAATTGTCCAAAAAACCATTATAAAATCAGAAGCACTACTAACTCATTAATATTATTTAGACCTGCAAATGCAGATGAGGTCTCTATGCACGTAAATAGCCTAAAAAATAATTGCTTCGCGGGCTGTGATCAAATTTTGGCTTGGACTCTTAGGTTTCTTCATGAATACATTAGGATGCTTCTAATTCATGTAATAAATTCAGTTTTTAAAACTAGAAGGGTCTCCTCACATTTTGAAAAACTTGTTGTTACCCCAATTGATAAATACGGTGATAAAAATTGTATGGAAAGCTACAGACACGTCATATAGATTTTTAAAATAAAAATAATGTGTTATCAAATAACCAATTTGGATTCAGAGAGGGTAATAGTACAATAAATGCAATGTTTGGGTTAGTAAATAGCGTCATGGAATATTTCAACAGTGTGTTGCTCTTTTCCTTAATTTGGCGAAGGCTTTTGATACGGTTTCTCATGCTCTTCTTCTCAGGATATCGGAAGCATGTAGATTCAGAGGAATCGTATCTGGAATCCTCCGAAGCTAGAATGGTAGAGCATGGCATACCGCAGGGAGCTGTGATCAGACCTGTTCTTTTTAATTTATATATCAACAGTATTTGCGGTCGTGCCCTGGACGGGAAGAATGTGTCATATGATGATACTGCTGTGGTATTTTTTGTTAAGACTTAGGAAAAATTGAGAGAGAAACTAACATCAGGCTTTAAAAGGATTAAACACGTTTAAACTACGTTTGAACATTAAAAAACCCATTATATTGCTGTTTTATTAACGGAAGCGAACAAACCGAATTTCCTTGGATGGTGTAAGTACAGGAAAGTGTTAGTACCTTAGTAAAGTGATTGACAAACATTTCAAATTGAATCAAAACTTGCTTTACCTAATTACAAAGATTTATTTATAATTCTATATGTTGAAAGACATTCTGTCACAAAAAAAAACTAATAATAATTTACTGAACACTTGTTGAGTCTTTGTTGAGCTATATATAGCGCACTGATTTGGACAGGGACATGCAAATGTCATCAAAAGCAATTAGCCATTACGCAAAACAATATGGTGGAAATTGTACTAAAAAAATGATTGTATTCTACTAATTTGTTCTACGATGAGGAAATTTGTAATTTGAAGGGTCTATATGTAATCAAAGTTTGTAATTTTATACATCGTTCTGAAAGATTTGGAAACTTATTAATATCTAATATATATGGAACGAGGGGTAACATCAATAACTTACTCAACACCAAATGTTGTAAAAATAATCGGAGCATCATTTGGTTTGTTATATTGGCCCTGAAATGTATAATGCAATACCTGAAAATATAGGTAATATTACAAAAAGGAAACAATTTAGAGTATTCATTTCTCAATAGTCAACTTTTTTAATGTGTTTTAAAGTGATAACGTATTTTTTAATTTTCTTATTCATTTTCATATTAGTACTATTATTATTTTCTGAGCAGACTATATGGATTAACGTGCATATCTATTTATGTGGTATCTTTTAATAACTAGTGAATTTCTCGTTCTTGATATTCACCAATAAATTATTCTACTAGACAGTTGTATTTTTTGCATATATTTTTGGAGTTGATTGGACTGATTGGTGAATAGCGGTCACAGTGAAATTGTTATTGGTTATGCCTACTCTTGCACATACACGTATTTTATATCGAAGTGCAGGATGGGCTTTGCGATTCGTCTAAAATTCTGATCAAGACCAAAATATTAAGTAATAAATTTACTTCTTTTAATTAAAAGTTTAGGCAATATAATATCACTTTGACATATTCTTCGCTCAAATTTAAAATCTAGGCTAGGTTATTGTTATGAAATCTAATGCATATTTTACATTTTACATATTTTTAATAATCATGTCCTCCTCAGAGTTTGTAGCATATTTTGTAGTTTGACAGTGCCAAAGGCCATTGGATAATAGACGACTATTAGAATAAGGTTTTTTTATATGCTAGCCAACTTTTTGCGGATAAATAAGATGCGATATTGGTTGTTACGCTTTCTGAACAATTCATAAACATGCAATAGAAGGTTTATTGAACACTAATTCCTAAAATCGGTAATGTTATTTTATTTTATATTATATCTTTAAATAAATAAAAAAAAAAATTGAACACTGTTTTTTTCTAAGAATTGTTTTAAATTCTTTTTCTAGTTTTAATTTTGTAAATAGATAATTAAATTTACTTTCTAGTTTTAAAATTGTAAATACATATTTCCTAACTCTGTGCAAGTACTTAAATGTAAAGGAATCATTACAATTTTTTACGTTATCTTCAGATTATCCTAATAATTAAAAATCTAATAGTGTGTCACGGAAGCCAATATCCACCATCCTCCTTTAATTAATACCATAAAAAAGCTATAAAATCGAAATCAGATAAATTTAATTTGAAAAAATCGAATCCTCATTCTCACGGTCAATCGGTCAGATAATTATTATCGAAGATTTCTCTGAATGTTGTAATTTTAGCCAAACATGGCTATAAATTGTGCACGTGTTTCAAAACTACTTGTTATTTTTTATCGAGATTGTTTAGTTTCCGAAGGTAACAATAACTATTAATTGATAGGAGCAAGATTATTATTGTTATTAAATGTTATTTTTTTAATAAATGTTATGTCATCGTATACTTCTTTATTACAAAGTAAATTAATTTCAATATTATATTACACAGAGAAGATTTATAATGGTGATTTTTTGCTGAAGATTTCAGAGTCAAGATAGTTTTTTACCTAGCATATAATTGTAAAAAATCCCCTCATTCTCTTAATCAAAATATGCTCATTTCGTCAATAGCGTACTAACACATACTTCAGAAATCATCAATGCTGTATTTCAAAATGAAATATTCAACCGTAATAGGATTATTGAAATGTCTGTCTGTCATAAAATAAAAACATCTCAGACTCATCAAATGTTTTTCGAAAAAGGTTTTTTAGTTTTTGGTCTTATATGCATAAATTCGTTTCCAATAGGCTGGAAATCACATCAAAATCACACTTCTGCCAAAAGTTATATGCCAATTAAGTCGTCCATTGACCAATAAATTTATTAAGGAGTGGTCTTCCCCCGCGACTTTGTCCGCCTGAAACTTGGGAAATAAGAATTCATTAAGTTACAAGAGTTCTTTAATTTTTTAATAAAAGCAATCTATATTACCTCTAACAACCTCCTCTTCATGTCTGAAAAGTTTCATCGAGATCGATTCAGCCATTATTTATAAGATAAGCCCGTACAGAGAGACAGACAAACAGAAAAAAGCAGACTATATCACTCTTGATAACTTTCTGTTCATATGTGTAAAAATTCTTCGAAATTGATTTAGTTGTTTCAAAGATTAGCGCATAAAGACAGATAAACAGATATGCAAACAAACAGAAAAACAGCTTATATCATGTCATGTTTATATGTGAAGTTTTATCAAAAATCAGCCGTTTCGCAGATTAGCCTGTGAAGACAGACAGAAAAGAAAATTAGCTTATGTAACTCCTGACATGAAGAGGAAGTTCCCCTTCATGTCTATAAAGTTTCATCAAAATCGGTTCCGCCGTTTCGAAGATTATGATGTACAGATAGACATACAGGCAAATACAAACAAACAGGCTATATCACTCATGACAACCTTATCTTTATGTCTATAAAGTTTAATTGAAATCAGTTTAGCCGTTTTGAAGATTAACCCATACAGGCAGATTAACAGAAAAAAGCAGCCTGCATCTCTCCTGACAACCTCTTCTTCATATCTATAAAGTTTCATCGAAATCGGTTCTGCCGTTTTGAAGATTGGCTTGTGCAGACAGTCAAACAGATAAAAAAAAAGTAGCCTGTTTCACTCCTGATAACCTCTTCTTCATGTCTGTGAAGTTTTTTCGAAATCGGTTGAACCGTTTCAAAGGTTAGCTCATTTTTTTTTAAATGGCACTCTACTTTTTAGCTTTGGCCGTTTGGCCATGCAGCCAGTCATACTTTATAATCACCTTTAAATTACAAATTATACTTAAAATCTAACTAAGCCTAAGAACAACCACAAACACCTATGCCGGACCCGGGATTCTAGCCCGGCATATAAGTGGTGCTAGACCACAACCATATCACTGCACCACCCAGATGGGCCAAATTAGCTTGTATAGACAAACAGAAAAGAAAGAAGCCTATATCACTCCTGACAACCTCCTCTTTATATCCATAAAGTCTCATGGAAATCGGTCGGCCGTTTCGAAGATAAGCCCGTACAGATAAACAGACAGGCAAACAGAAAAAATAGCCTATACTACTCCTAGCAACCTCCTCTTCATGTCTGCAAAGCTTTATCGAAATCAGTTCAGATATTTCGAAGATTAGTACAGACCGACAAACATTTTGACATACTGACAAACAGAGAAAAGCAGCTTATATCTATCCTGACAATTTCTTCAGGTCGGTAAAGTTTTGTCGAAATCGGTTCGACCATTTCGAAGATTAGCTCGTACAGACGGACAGACAAACAGATATGAAAAAAGTATCCTGTACCACTTCTGACAATATTTTCTTGTCTGGAAAGTTTAAGCGAAATCGGTTCAGCCATTTCAAAGAAAAGCCTGGACCGACAAACAAACCCTTTACTTTTATCTCTATGTGTATAAGAGATTTTCAGTTTGTATTTCCCTTGCAATAAATTAACTTTGCAAATAATTTAATGAACCCCTACCGGAGAATCTTCTCGAAAATTTAATCGAAATCTCTTGCTCTCACTCTCAATTATACGAAAACAAATATCATAAAAAAAATCGCATAGAATTGCTAACCTTGTTAAACGAAAATTTATTAAAAGTGCACAGAAATTTCAGATTAAAATTTAATGAAAATTTGATCATAGATCGTAAAATCTTGCAATGTTTAGTGAAAAAAAACTTATATAAACTACAAAATATTCCATAAACCAGGTTTGAGTTACACTTCTTTTGAATTTTAGTATTCAGAGAATTTGATATATAAATACATAAATAATGGGATTTTTAATTGCGAGAACCACTGTCAAATTCCTAGCATTAAGGTAGTTAGAAACACATTTTTAAAGGTAAAAATTACGACTAATAAACATTCTGAAGAATCATATTAAAACTGAGAAATAATTAAACCTAGATTTTTGTAGGATTTTTTTCTTCCATTGTCAGTTTTCCGAATAGAATCAATCAAGGTGTGCGGCGGGATATTGTAGTCGAAGAAATTGAAAAAAAAATAATTAAGAATTATAATTCGTTTTTAGCTTATCCGTGGCAAGTTTTTGCAAATTTATACATAATTAATTACGCGATTTAAGAAATCTTCAATAACTTGTCAAGATATCGAGTGCATCTCCATGGCAATAAGCTAAGGCATGCAAGTCGATGAGTGCAGTATTTAAGTCTAAAAAAAGTAAGGATCTAGAAATTACTCTTTATTATTTATTGTGTGCTTTGCAAATAATTCTTATGTGTGGGTGATCCATAACATAAGTCATTAATGATAATTAATAATATAAAAGTTTACACTTAAGATGTAAATCTTTTGAAACTATGGCAAAATTTGTCTTTCTTCAGGTCTGAATTTAAGAAGAAACGCCAACAGTACAGTATATTTGAAATACAGATTTATGTATTCTTCTAAAAAGGAATCATTACCTATGTGTTTAATCTGCCCTGAAGCTTTCTAGGCACACGAACATTTCATGAAAATACATGTCGATAAAAGAACAAGAATCTATCTTATTTTCAAATTATTTAATCCTCTAAACAAGAAGATGACAAACACCCAGCTTCATATAAGATTTAATGGTTAGTCGCAAAAGCAAAACTACAAACAATTGGTGAAGAGTGAATCTGCCGGCAGTGAAAGACGTATTAAAACGCCTTCGTTATGAAAATGTGTCAGGCGATATAACGAAAATTTCTTTGAGTAATAATTCAATCCAAAAAAGAATCGATGAAATGGCTAAAGAAATGCAAATTTTCCTTTCAACAGGATGAGTCAATTCTACAATAATCAAAGCACTACTCTTATCATATGTACGATTCATAAAAGAAGAAAAAGAATTATTATTTGCCAAAAATTTGGAAACTAATACCAAGGGAAAATCAATATTAAATACTTTTTCTTCTTCCTGTGCCGTGTCAGGTCCCCTAACGTTGGCAATTACAATGATAAGCTGATCACGGTTTTCTGCTACTCTAAATAGCTGTTCAGCACTGTGTATTCCTGTCCACTCTCTGATGTTCCTAAGCCAACAAATCTGGTTCTTTCTAACACCTCTACGGCCCTCAATCTTACCCTTCATTATCAGTTGCAGAATTCTGTACCGATCCCCTCTGAGAACATGGCCAAGATATGCTAGTTTTCTACATTTTACGGTGGTCAGCAATTCACGAGTGACATCTGCCCGATCTAAAGTTACCATATTAGTCTGCATCGCTATCCAAGGTATTCGAAGCAGTCGCCAATGCAACAACATCTCAAATGCCTCCAAACGATTGAGCGTGGTAGTCTTCAATATCCACATCTCTGCTACATATAACAATACTGACCAGATGTAACATTTAACCATCCATTGGCCAAGTTTTAAATTTAGATTGTCATTACAGACAAGCGATCTCATTTTTCGAAAAGTTAAAATTCACGGTACTTGAAGTGGGACTCTTTCAACGATTTGTCCATTTATCAGTAGCAAAGCGCCTGGATATGGTAGATGACTGAAAACCATAATTTAGTTTGAGCAACAGTTATGTTGAGCCCCATTCCTTTCCCAACCCTATTGACAGAATTTTAGAGTTGTTGTAGACCTTGAAGGCCGTATCATTGGCATAATGAATAGTGTTTATTAGCTGGCCGTTGATTTTAATCTCAAAAACTTTGTTATGCAGTGCTTCCTTAAAAACTTTGTCCGAATATAAATTAAACAGCAGTAGAGAGAGAAATGTCCCTGTCTAAAGCTTGTTGGATTTCGCATTCTTTAGTAAGTTTGCCACTGCTCTCTGACATCAATATAGATTCTCTATAATCCGCACATCCTTGCTATCCACACCAGCATTCTTGTACCCTGTCAAACACTGTCTCGTAGTCGATAAAGCATACGAAAATGTCTTTACGTTGGTCTCGACATTTTTAGAGAAGTATATTTAGAGCAAATAGCGTTTCTCAAGTACCAAGGGCATTTCTAAACCCAAACTGGGTCTCATCTACTACTACGGTAAATAATACTCAGGATAACCTTCAAGGTGTGACTAATGAGACTTATTAACCTGTATTCACTACATGTTTTGGCACTTTGTTTTTTTTGGTAGCGTTATCAAAACAGATTTCAGCCATTCTTCCGGTATTTCTCCAGTGTTGTACACAGAATTAAAATATTTAACCAGTATATCGATATTGTCTTCATGAGTCAATTGCAGGAGTTCCACTGGAATTTAATACTATTAATATTTGAAGAGAAAGAATTTCATATTCATAATATATTTTCAGCGGTTGCTGATGATGCCCCAGTAATGACGGGTCGTCACAAGAGTTTCATAGCACAACTGAAATAAGCAGTACCAAATGTACGTGCTGTACATTCTCATACTTATCATGAACATTTGGTTGTGAAGAATCTGAACGAACGTATGAATATGGCGCCTCATTACTTTATTAAATCATCAATTTAAGAAGCAATTAGTTGAGTGACAGATTATTTGGCCAACTATGTGGTGAAAATGATGAAGACGGCGAACAAGTGATATTTGTTGTGCATAATTATTACAATCCTTCTTTAAAATGCAGCTGTAAGTATATTGTATATATTGTACTAATAACACATCAGTTTGACAGTATTTTTGAGCAAAGATTTAGCGATTAAAATAATCATGGACTCATTAATATAT
Source organism: Diaprepes abbreviatus (assembly GCA_034092305.1). Taxonomy (NCBI): domain Eukaryota; kingdom Metazoa; phylum Arthropoda; class Insecta; order Coleoptera; family Curculionidae; genus Diaprepes; species Diaprepes abbreviatus. The sequence continues at coordinate 27,757,743 of JASJET010000028.1, read as the reverse complement.
TTGCAAGTTAATAACACAGGTTTACAAAAAAAAAGTTAATGCATATTAGAACAAACTATTTTATTGTTACATAATTTGGCACCCTGAATCCGCTAACCTTTATCACGTAAGGTTCAAGGTCATTTTAAGGTGAAATGTAGTAAAATTCACTAAATAAATGTGAAGAATTAGATATGTAGGTTCTTGAGGTCAATGAATCTGAACTTTTGGTTTGTTTAATGGTCTTAGGGTCAGCCGGCGGTTATTTCAAGGTCACTACAAGGTCAAATTGAGAAAAAAAAACAGTAAATAAATATGTTGATTTTTGATGTCGCCGAATCCGAATTCGTGGTTTGTTTAATCTCCAGGGTCAGCTAAAGGTAATTTCGGAATCATTTCAAGGTCAAATTGAGAAAAATCTACTAAATAAATCTGTAAAAAAAGGTGTGTATACTTTTGGGGGCGCCGAATCTAAATTCTTGGTGTGTTTGATACATCAAAGTTAGCCAGAGGTTACTTCAAAGTCATTCCAAGATCAAATTGAAAAAATCCACTAAATAAATCTGTAAAAAAGGAGAACCCATGACCAGCTAAATCGATCCGTTAAACAGCAGACAAGCGGATTTTGGATTACTGTTTCATAATAATTAACTCTGTTTGCATATCTGCCGTAAGTGTGTAACGAACATCGATCTAGCTGTTCATGGGATACGAAGTTTTGGGAGCTTGAGTTTCGATTTAAAAACTTGATCCGCTTGCCTATCTGCTACGTAACGGATATCGATCTAGCTGCGAGTGGGTTCCCTTGTTTTATAAATTTATTTAGTGGATTTCTTCAACTTGTCCTTGAAATGATCTCTGGTGAACCTTGAACTATTAAGCAAAACATGAATTCATACTCAGCGCCCTTAAAAGTATACATATCTTCTTTTACAGATCTATTTAGTAGATGTTTCTCAATTTGAAATGAAACAGAAATTACCTCTGGCTGACCATTGAAGATTAAACATATCACACATTTGGATTTAGCTACCCCAAAAACCTGCATTTTTTTTCAGATTTATTGATTGATGTTTTTTTCAATTTGACCTTGTAATGATCCCAAAATAACCTCTGGTCAACCTTGGGGGATTAAACAAATCTGGATTCAGCGACCTCAATAACGCACATATCTACTTCTCCAGATTTATTTAGTGAATTTTACGCCATTCGATTTTGAAGTGACCTTGAACCAGACGTGATAGAGGTTGGCGGATCTCAAATTTGGATTCAGGATGTCCAACTACTTAAGAATAAAATGGTCTGGTCAAATAGGCATCCACTTTTTTGTCTGTGTTTACCTGTGTAATTAATCAGATTGCAATGCTACTGCCTGCACTTTCACTCACGCGCACTCTTGAGTTTTATATCCGAAATTGATACTTTCCAACGTTATCAGCAGTGTCTGCTAAACGAGAAGATTTACTTCCTTATTGCAAACACTTGGACGTTCTTCATGGAGAAGTTCTCGGATATTTTTGACATGAACATACCGAATTGGGTTTTAGATACTTAGTTAAAAGCAAATAGAGCAGAATGGTCAAATGTTGAAGAGGAATTCATAACTTAAAGTGAATTTCTAAAATGAATACCAAAAATTCCGGCTTCAAAAATCATTACAAGAACTCTTTCTTGGATTGTGAAAAATAGTTTTAAAATTGTTAATTGTATACATCTCATCATATTTGGATGATATTAACAAATTTTTAGGAACCTTGTCAGCTTTATCATGACTTCTTAATTCTATGACAACTTTCTGATTCTTCTTCCTTTTTCAATATAGGCGAACCGCCTGTTTCCTTTCGTCATCGCTCTACCTATGCAATGCTCTGTTCTTCTGTCTTCCTTTCTGCTGATGTGCTCGTTCCATTTCCTTTTTCTATCCAGTACCCACTCATTAACGTTTTCTACCTTGCATGTTCTTCTGATATTTTCACTTTTCTCTCTGTCTAAGAGTTTTTTTTAAGTTATTCTACGAAGTACTCTCATTTCGATTGTCTCTAGTAGTTGTTTAGTTTTCGCTGTGTCAGGTCGAGTTTCTGCGGGATATGTCATAGTTGGTCTCACCATTGCCTTGTAAATTCTTGATTTAGTTTCTATTTTAATATTTTTATTCCTCCATATTGTGTCATTTAAACATCCTGCCAGTCTTGTTGCCCTAGTTGTCTGTTCTCTTACCTCCGCCTCAACATCGCCATAATCTGAACTTTCTATGCCTAAATACTTAATTTTCATTTATTGCTGGATAACTTTGCCTTCCAGTTTGCACCTTAATGTTGTTTTTGACGTTGTCATGCATTTAGTTTCTTGGACTGATATAATCATATTAAATGATTTTGCAGTACAGTTAAATCGATGCAATAGTCGCTGTAGATCGTCTTCACTCCCAGCCACCAGTACGGCATCATTAGCGTTGCATAGAACAGTAATTTCCTAGTCGCCCATTCTGTATCCTTTCAATAAACGTATATTTCTTATTATTTCATCCATAATGATGTTGAAAAGAAGAGGGCTCAGGGAATCCCCTTGTCTAATACCACGGCCCACAGCTATTGGTACAGTCAGAATTTTCTAATTCATAATATATAATTTTCTAATGGACTTGGCGATGTTTTAATATTTAATACAATATTTTAAGATTAGGTACAATTGTCATGAGAGGGAGACATTTCAATAGAGGCTGTGGTTTAGAATAGGATGACACCCCATGGTTTCGAAGTTTGACGAAATGTTTTTATATAACATATGTATAGGTTTTAAATTTTTAATAATTAAAAAATAAAATTATTCTCCATTTTTTGTTCTAATGTTAATATTATTTGTACAAAATTTATCAACGGAGATCCCCTGTCCAATCTCTTCTATGAGGCTAAAAATATTTCGAAAATGCATAGCACTTAGAACTTTACTGGATTAAAACAGTATAATATTTAAATTATAGAATCTAGCTTCTGCAAAGTTAACTTCAAATGAAAATTACAATAATAATTTGCACTGTTTGGATTTAAAATGCTTTTCTTGAAATAACTTATCTACTTCCAATTAAAATTTAAAATGTATATTTATTTGAATACATTAAAATAAATCATGTAAACAAATACGTGTTACTGTCTATGACGTTATTATTATTTCTATTTTCAAGTAACAATCTACAATTAATTTAACATTTGTAGAGGTAAGAAAACAATTATTATAAAATACCTATAAATCTTGTTTTATTACGCGAATTCCAGACGTAGGTCATAGGTTGTATATACTTCCCCTCATTTTTAAGATGCTTTGCATTATGAAGGGAATTATTAGCTGTCTCTAAAAAGCAAATAGATTAAGGTGCTACTAGGGTGGTGCAATGATGTAATCGCGGACGAATATGAGGTCCACGTGATGGAAAGGCCAGAGGTGAACGTTCAAAATCGAATGAAGTCTGTAAATGAGAGGAATCACAAGAGGGCCTATAATGAGTGAGAGATTTATGTCAAATGAATTACACTTGATGTAGCACGGTGGAGACGGACAGGGTGAATTTAACTTTTAATGGGCAGAGGCAGAACTCTTTTATGGCCACCAAGATCTCTTGACTTAAATCCATTGTGTTTTTTTTTTGGGAGGAATCTTAAAGAATTTGTTGATTCAACACCAGTAATCTGATTAGAAATAGTCTTTGAATATTAATCTGTGATAAAATATCCGCAGGATAAGAAAGAAAAAAGGGAATATACTCACAATTTTGAGAAAACTTTTGTCAAAAAGAAATTTCGATTTTTGTTGGAGTTTTCGTTACGCCAAATCTCTTTTTGTTTCTCTTTAGTGACTATGGCGCCTTTTAAATGTTCTTCAATAATGTATATTTCGATTTCAAAATTGCTGGATATTGTAAATTATTTTTGCCTGTAGAGAATTGCATTATGCTTGTCCTTAACTTAAGTACATATGCTATGTTAGTATTATAGTCGGGTAGCACTGTGAATTTTCGTAGTCGAGGAAAAGACATAGCTTCGTCAAAGTTTTTTATATATATTTTGACCCCCTGATCAGGAATATCGAGGGTGGGTTCCTGAAAAATGGTCAGGTAATTTTTTATGAACAAAAAAATGGTTGACAATTAAAAAATTTGTTTGTTTAATGGATTCTAAGTAAAAAGTTTCTCTTACAATTTTTCCGTCCGATGTATAATTTTTGAGTTAAATATCGTTAATAATTTGAAAAACGGCATTTTTTGCCATTTTCCAACATGAATAACTTTTAACTAAATAAATATTTTGAAACGAACATCAATTCATGTTTCAAGTCAAGAACTACAAGCTGGGATTAATCACAATGCTAAAATGGAATTGTTTTATAGGTTTTCATGCTCTACATAATTATCATTTCATCAATTATAACGTACGCGCCTCCGGATATGAAGGGAAGTGGAAGTCTACTTATAGGCGCTCACGTAGTAGTAGCATTCGCTGATGCATCTAATCAGAGGAACTTCAGTTATTATAACTATTTTCGCATGTGATGGTGCTCTGCATCAGTCTTTTTTTTTAAAGTTTACTACTTTCCATATATTTTCTTTCATACACTGTTAAAAATAACCTTAAATTTAATGCAAATTTAATGTCCATTTTACATTAAGTTTAATGATTTTGTACTTTAAATCTGGAATAATTTAGATTTATTTTGAATTTAAAGCAAATTCATTGAGATATCAGTTTGTTGTACATTAAATTCGATTAAATGGTATCCTAAGCTTCAATAAAGGAACTGAAATGATATTTCAACTTCTGTAAATTAAAATTAATACCCTAATACTATAGGAATTTATAATGTTATTCAATATACATTGCAAGAGATTCCTGAAGATGGTGCAACTTGTATTGAACTTTTGTTTAATATAATATAAGTTGCCTAAAGGACTCAATTTTCTTATTGTGAGGGGTACATGTCTGCACCGTACTGATGGGAAGCAATGTGTTCGAAACCGGTCTAAATGGCGGACACTGCCTATGGGAAAAATGTCCACCTTTTCCTGGCAGTTCCTGAATTTATTTTTTGAACTCATGTTAGTGTTGGTGCATTGAATATATGATAACATATCTCATATTCAATGAACACAGACTGTATATTTAATGTACGTAAGTCACCTTAAAGAGTAATGATCAAACTTTAAATTTAATGTATAATTACATAAATGGAAAAAATTAATTTAGATTAATGTTAAAATAATTAAATGTAATGCATTACATTAATAAACTTTTATTAAATTTTCTTCTAGCACATTTACCTTAAATTTAATGCATTTCCTTTTTACAGTGTACGATATAAGGAATGAAACGTGATATTCAAAGTCAAAATAACTTTCAGAGGAAAACATTAAGTTTTGTTGTTAAAGAATCGAGAAGCTTTATATAATGTATATGTTTCAGCACATGCTCATAACTATAATATTTTGTAAGCATTAACCTTGAGATGACGCTCTGCAAAGTTTCAGATGTTTGAGTTCAGTTGCTTGTTTGTGGCGATCGAATGAACACACAAGATTCGATATTTTGTGACAGATGGATAAAATTGAAGTTCAAGCGGTTATAAATTACTTTGTTTTACAGGGCTTTTCTCCTACGGACATTAAAAATGAGTTAGATTCTACTTTAAAGGATTCTTTTCTTCCGTTTTCTACATTAAAAAAATGGGCTGCTGAATTTAATCATGGTCGTACATCAATTCAAGATGATGAGTGCTCGGGACGCCCAAAAACCGCTACAACCGACGAAATTGTCACAAAAATTCACAATGTCATACTTCATGACCGCCGACTGAAAGTACGAAAGCTTACTGGTAGAGCAAACATCTCGATAGATCGTGTCCACTACATTTTAAAAGATGTTTTTGGCGTGAAAAAGCTTTCTGCGCGATGGGTACCGCGTTTGTTAATAGTCGACCAAAAACGCCTTCGAAGGAACACTTCACAAGAGTGTTTAGACCAATTTAGACGCAATCCTGCTGAGTTTCCTCGATGTTTTATAACTGTAGATGAAATATGGGTTCACCATTATACGCCAGAGACAAAGCAGCAGTCTAAACAGTAGGGGGGTAGGGGAAAGTGCGCCAAAAAAAGCAAAAACGATTCCGTCTGCAGGAAAAGTTATGACAACAGTTTTTTGGGATTCACATGGCGTGGTGCTTATAGACTATTTAGAGCAAGGCAAGACCATCACAAGGGAGTATTATGCTTCACTACTGAATCGTTTGCAGCTTGTGATTAACGCCAAACGTCCACATGTTGCCAAAAAAAAGTGCTTTTTCATCAGAATAACGCGCCTGCACGCAAATCTATGGTTGTTGCTGCAAAACTCCATGGCCTACGTTTCGAAGTGCTTCCACATGCGCCATATTCACCGGATTTGGCTCCCAGTGGTTACTTTCTCTTCTCAAACTTGAAAAAATTGCTCGCTGAACGAAAATTCCCTTCAAATAACGAGGTCAGAGCAGCGACATCCGTTTATTTTGCAGAACTGGACAAATCGCATTATACTACAGGTATTAAAATGTTAGAACATCGTTGGTCTAAATGTATTGAAGTACAAGGGGACTACGTTGAAAAATACATAAAAAAAATTTCAAAAATCTTTTGTCAGGCCGAGTACTTATCGAACTATCCTCGTATTTGTTGGTATTTATCATATTACTAATACAGCACCCTGTTGATAATTGCGTTGATAGTTATTCTTGACTAAGCATAACCTTTTCACATTCCTCAATATTATCTTTACTGAGATCACTATTTTCTCTTTCTAGATTCTCATTTTTAAACTATCTAAGTTTTTTATGTGTAAATTATTAATAGCACTCATTGATCATGTGATACTTGCACAAACGTAAAAATTGCAACAATCGCATTCAATTTTCACATCTTATATTGAATTAATGTTTATTTAAAGTTGCTTGAAACTAAATAAAATGTTTGATGACTAGGATTAAATGCGTAAAGTTTTTTACAATGAAATTTAATCTTCTATGACCGTTACATCCAAGCGATAAAACACAATGTCCCTATGCAAATCGGGTCAGTACTCATTAAATTTGTACTTTTTTTTATTTTCTTTATAAATAATGCACCAATCAGTATTAAAAAAAATCTTTTTTGAATTTACTCATTTTGCTGCCCCCAATAACTTATCTGTTTCGAATATAAATCTAAACAGGACACGTAAACGAAAGTACAGGCAGTAGCGCCTTTAATAAGTTGCAACCTGATGAAGTTATTAGCTCGCGCACATTAATGCGATCATAATTGTTCTAATCGCTGAATCTCAGCTTAACAATATCCCCTGATATGCTATTAATAAAATGTGTACAATAATACTTGCTTCTTCTTCAAGTGCCTTCTCCATTGCGGAGGTTGGCAGTCATAATAGCTATTTTAATTTTTGAGGCAGTTGCTCTAAATAGTTGTTTTGAACTGCGTCCAAACCATTCCCTTAGGTTTTTTAGCCATGAAATTCGTCGTCGTCCCACGCCTCTTCTACCTCTTATTTTGCCCTGGATTATGAGCCGTAAGATGCTGTACCTTTCTCCTCGCATAATGTGTCCGAAATATTACAGTTTTCTCTCTTTTACTGTTATCTCGATTTCCTTTTCTTTCCCCATTCTTCTCAACACTTCGGCGTTCGTAACTCGATCCACCCACGAAATCCTCTGAATTCTTCTATAGGTCCACATCTCAAAAGAGTTAAGTCTTCTCATTGCCTCTCGATTCAATCTCCATGCTTCCATTCATAATATAGAACACTATATACGTAACATTTAGTTAGTCGTATTTTCAGGGCTAACGTTAGATCTTTGCTGCAGATAACCTTTTTCATTCTAATAAAGTTGGCACGTGCTTTCTCGATTCTGGTTTTTATTTCAACGGTATAGTCATTATTTTCTGTTATTAGGGTTCCCAAGTAAGTGTACTTCTTAACTCTTTCTATGTGCTGGCCTCCTACCATTAGGGTTTCATTATTATTGGTGTTGTTTTTACTAATTATCATGAACTTGGTCTTTTTCGTGTTAAGAGAGAGTCCATATTCTCCACTGACTTTTCATATTTTATACTACTACTACTACTACTTGCTATAGTACGATATTGTATTTTATTCATTATGTCACATGGATTGAAATTATTATGCTGAACAGACTTCAATTTGCAACATGCTCTCAAACTTACAATAAGTGCAGTTCGTTATGCCATTTTATTCTTTATTTTATGATTAGATGCTCATAATTAAAAAATAAAATAAACATATATAAGCAGTAAAAACATTACAATTTTGCATAGTTATTAATCTCAGCTTATAATTGTTGACTTCAACTATCAACTCCTGTTTGTTGAAAAGTGACAAAAATGCCATTTTTCAAATGTTTAATAGTCTAACTTAAAAACTTTTACGTAGGATGGAAAAATCAAAAGAGACACTATTCGCTTAGAATCGCAACCTTTGTTATATTGATTATTTTACAAAAAAAAACGAATTTTTTATTTAATAAAAAATTTTTTGTTTATAACAAATATCCTGATCATGTTTCGAGAATTTATCCTCAATATTCCTAATTATTCAACTAACGAGGCTGCCTGGATTCGCAAAGTCGATCGGCCTCGAATAATCTGCAGGTATGGTGGGATGTAAAGGGCCCAATGGAGGCCTAGGCATCGGTGATCTAGTATCACCACCCCTTTTTCATTCATTCATTGATTCATTCCTAATCATGGGATGAAAATACAAATAAAAGTTTTTGGTAGAGTCATCTCTTCATCGCAACGAAAACCCATTGAACTCCTGGAATATTAGTCTAAATAATTAATTATTCAGCCATGGTTAATTAAAATTTGAATCATGAATCGGAAAAAAAAACAATTTCTTCCTTTTGCCAACGTTTCCTTTATTTTAAAATAATTTTAAGGCTCGACAAAGCAGCTTTCCTGTTTTTAAATTAAAATAAAATACAAAAACATAAATACAGCACTTTTCCACAGTAACATTAAGCAGACGGTATAAAAACACACTACCATTTGTCGTAGTTCAAATACGATCTGAACGTAAATCTGTCCATTTTCGATATAGAAAGAAACATTTTGGACAACTTAACCTATAAATGACCTTAGCACACTTCAAGGTTAGTATATATTAAAATAGTAAAAGTAGATCTAAACGTAAAATGTTTCATTCTAGCCATTTCTGACAATATAACAAAGATTTTCTATAACTTCATCTTCAAATGACCTCACACCTCAAGATCAAAGTACATGAGAATTTAAAAAGTGGTTTCAAACATAAAACCTTTCAGAACTTTGTTTTCAAGATATAAGTAGGGCTTTTGGATAAAAAAAATCCTCCAAATAACCTTGAAAATAATGTTGAAGATCAAACAAAATATCGTCCCAAGATTGCTCTTAATGGACCCTTCAACTTTTGCATCAAACGTTTCTGCTAAAAATGTATCCATGCTGATGTTTTTCATCATCAGTTAAAATATGACGCTCTGAAATCAATGATTTTCAGACCTTTCAAAGTCTCTCATATCAAAAATAATGCCCGCGCATCCTCCATACTTGGCAGTTAAGCCTAAATTTTATGTTGTATTGGAAAAAGGTGAAACCCCAAAAAAAAATATAGTACTTTTGTTTTACACGGAGGCAGAAAACAGTGAAAACAGGATCTCATCCTTAATTTTTTTCTAATTTTTTTTATGCAGGGCTATGAATTTCCTAGGGAGTGTTGGTTTCTTGCAACCTCCCGCGATATAAAAAATATAATCATACAATTCGAGTGAATCACAAAATACTGTGATATATACATAAGATGCGGTTTTATACTATAATTATCTTTCCAACTGTAGTAATTTGTTTAGAAGCATAAAGCAATAAAATTAATTTATTCCGCTTATTAACGTATCTCCGGAAATTTCTCATAATCACATAGATTTTTTTTTCAACTGTGGTTTTATTAAGGTAACTCGTTTCTTTGAAATGAAAATAATGACAGAATTGAACTAACATCTAGCTAAATATTAGCAGTTTTTAATTATTAGTGTGTTTTTTAACTTGTATATTTTCTTAAAATAAGAATATCTCGTTATACTAAGTGCGGGGAGATTAATCACGTTTTAAACCTTTGCTTAAATAATAATAATTTTTTAACTAGGCATACTATAATAACAATATGTATTCTTGGAAATAGTCCCGCTATTAGATGGTTGTATGTATGTGTGTGAAACTGGTGATTTGTACACAGCAACTTTGTAGATCTATTGTGTTCCCCTATTGCTGCTAAGTCGTTAGGGATGCCTTGCCGACTAGAACAGGTCCTCCGGTTCTATTTTCCCCAGGAACCTTAAAATGTTGGGTGGCTTTAAAGTGGGTAGCTCTCCTTCTTCTATTTGGTGTGCCCTGCATTCTAGGACATTCTAAAATGCTGCATTCTGAGAGGATGTGAATAGAGGTTTCGTTTTCCTCCTCGCAAAATCTGCACTCATCTCTTTCTGTCAATCTGAGTTTCTGGAGGTAGCAATGCTCCGAACTCTAAATTTGTTTTCGCCTGTAGCTTATACGTTCCTTGAATATCTTTTTGTCGTAGTTCCCAAAAATTATCTTGGTGTGTCTCATTCCTTGTAGATCCTTCCAGTCATTGGATCTGTTGCTGACTTCCTCTATTTTTAGTTCTTCCAGTATGACACTTCTACTGATTCCACAGAAAATTTCTAGTTCCAGAAATGGTGAGTTTCACCCATTCACTTTTGCGACTTATCATTGTATGGAAGTTTTTCACAAAGTTGAACTTCATTCTTATTTCATCTTGAGACTTGTCCCAGGTTTGTTGATTTCTGGATAAGAGATTGAGTTTTCGTTTTATGACTTCATTTCTCATCACCCTATATATTGTCCTCTTTGTCATATCCTCTAGAAGTATATGCAGAAGTGTAAGGTTTACGATTTCTTCCATGATGGCCGTTAGACAGGTTTTTATTGCTCTAGTTATGAACGCACAGGCCAATCTTGGAACCTTTAGAGAGGTTGGCTCTCGTATTGGCCAGACTGGTTCTTTTACCCAGATTACTGCCCCATATGTGATGATTGATCTCACTGTTGCAATGTACATCCACTGCAGGATTTTTGGGTTTGTCCCACAGCTTTTTCCCGTAAAGTTTCAACAGACTATCAAGGCTTAATTAGCCGCTAATCTCTTTTTCGTGCTTATTCCAGAGAATTTTATTATCTAGTATCAGGCTCAAATATTTAACCTCTGATTTCCTCTCAATGACGTTCCCATCGTGCTATTAAAGTGGTTTTGGTGAGGTTGACATTTAGTCCCATCATCTGGCACCATTCTTTAGTGTATTCAAGTCCTCTTTGGACTATGTCGAATTTGTCCCCCGCAGTTATGGCGCATCCGCATAGCCCTGACAAAATATGCGGAGGTCAATCAAATCATAGAGAAGTCCATCTACAATTAGGTTCCACATAAAAGGAGAAGCTATACCCCTCTAAGGTCATCATTTGGTGTTACAGTATATGATAGTGTCCTAATCAAGCGCGGATCCAAAGGGGGCAGTGGGGCGGTGGGAGCAATCGAATTCCCCAAGAGCTTTGATAAGGTTCCTAAACTTTATCGACCCTTTTATTATTGAAAATACTAAATATTTGCTGCTATGTTGCCAGATTTAAAATCTTTTCATAATCAAAACTTTTAACTTAAAAAACGTTATGAAATTTGTCCATTTCTCCGCAACTTAATTTAATTTTTGTACTATAGAAACAAGCATAAAATTTTTCTAAACCAACTGAGATTTTTGGTAAGTTTTGGCTCAGCTTAGTTTTAGTTCGTTTAGAAAACTGAAACTAACCTGAGCGAACCTAAACTATCCTAGACATATTAACTGTAACATGTTATCGTCCAGCAGAGACCATATAGAGGCAGAACAATCTCTGCCAGGGAAATATTAATATAAAATTATAAGGCCAAGATGTATAAGAATGAATTAGAATTACAAGTTTGATGTAAGAACAGCATAAAGAAATATCTAATAAAAGCAAATTATCAATTATTTTTTCTCATTCTCATTCAGATATGGGGGATTTGTCCCATACCTTTAAAAAAAATCTATATCTTCTTGTGATCGCATTATATTTTTCGAAACAAACATTTCGTTAAATAACCGTGGAAGTGTTGTTTGCGCCGACCAAATATATTTTTCGGTTTCTTTTCTTTACAGCATTAATAGAAGGAAAAGAAAATGTGTATTATACAAAAATCGTATTTATTCTATGACAACAGCGTAAATTATTTCTCTTTCGAGATGAGTGGTGTCGTCATTGGATGTAACCGGCGATTTTGTTGGTCAACTTTCCGATTAAAAAAGTGATCGTTACTGAAATTTAATGTAATATAGGGGCTTCTAGTGAATAAAATTTGTGGATGTAAATTTTTTTTAACGATTTCGTGCAAAAAATGAATCTAATGTGAAAAGTGATTTTCCGTTTACCTTTAAATTGAAGAAAAATGGTGGAAATCAAGGCCAGAATCATATTTTATTACCTCGAAATTGGGAGTATGTGAAGATTTTTTTTAAAATAGGCCGTTTGCCTACATTCACTGAATCGAAATCATCACTCTTTCTTTTTGTTTTTGTCTTTTCCATTGGTTTAGCTCCAAGTTATATACTGACCTGATTTCTTTCCAAATGCTCTCGCCATTAAGGCACAATGTGGACTTAATATTCTCCCGTATACGAGCGAGAACTTAAGTGCGTATTCTGCCTCATTTGGACAAACTCAAGATACATATTATTTACGAACAGAACAACTCTAAAAATTTGTTCCAGTAAAGGACCCCGCACCAACCAAACGGAAATTGGATTCCGGTCAAATTCGTTGAAAATTCAGTATGTTGTAGATCTAGATGTCCTGATCAAAAGATCCTATGGACACAAAGTCCAAAAGTTAATAGTTTTCGAGATACAGAGGGATGAGTTGCGCCCGCACCAACCAAATGGAAATTGGATTCCGGTCAATTGGGTTGAAAATTCAGTATGTTGTAGGTCTAGATGTTCTGATCAAAATATCCTCTGGGCACAAAATCCAAAAGTTAATATTTTCGAGATACAGATGAATATGTTGCACCCGCACCAACCAAATGGAAAGTGGATTCCGATCAAATGTGTTGAAAATCCAGAATGTGGTAGGCCTAGAGGTCCTGATCAAAAGTTGTCGTGGGCGCAAAGTCCAAAAGTTAATAGTTTTCGAGATACAGAGGGATGAGTTGCGCCCGCACCAACCAAATGGAAATTGGATCCCGGTCAAATTCGCTAAAAATTCAGTATGTTGTAGGTCTGGATGTCCTGATCAAAAGTTCGTATGGGCACAAAGTTCAAAAGTTAATAGTTCTCGAGATACAGAGGGATGAGTTCCGCCAGATCGACCATTTACGTAAGCAAGGCGTAAGGGTCAATTTTCCCTATCTATCCCTTTTTCCCTCTCTCTCCCTATCTCGTGAACTTGTTTAGCCAACGTATGTGTGTATGCAGCGTAAAATATTGCAAACTGTACCAAAATATTGAAATCGCATAATCATAAAGAAATACTTCAGTCGATAGGTTTAGGATAATGACGGAGATCACCAATTGTAATCTTAACGATGACCTTTAGAACAAGGGTCAAGGTCAAACATTGTCAAGATGTCAGTTTTTATAGAAAACTTTTTTTAAGAAGCAGATTTAAAAAATAAAAACGTTTTTTCTGAGATATTTTTCGATTTTCGTAATATTTGAACCTTATATGACCTTGAGGTCAATGGTCAAGGTGAGACTTGACGTTTGAAAGATTTTTTGAAGGCAAAAGTCCATTCTGAACCTTTTTTTTTGTAGTTTTCTTATTAATGTTATTTTTAATCACCAAAAGGTTAAAATTTAGTAACTTTGTGACCAAATATCTTGACATTGTACAGTTACATTCACTTACGTTAGCCAAACAAGTTCAGAAGATAGGGAGAGAGAGAGAGAGCGAGAGAGAGAGAGAGAAAAAGAGATAGATAGAGAAAATTAGCTCTTACGTCTTGTCTATGTAAATGGTGGATCGGGCGCAACTCATCCCTCTGTATCTCTAAAACTATTAACTTTTGGACTTAGTGCCCATAGGACATCTAGACCTACAGCATACTGAATTTTCAACGAATTTGACCGGGATCCAATTTCAATTTGGTTAGTGCGGGGTCCTTTAACTTTAGAGGAAGTAGATATTTGTTCAATCACTTTGTATTACTATTCGAATAGATATTATTGCTTATTTTATATTTCATTACACTGCGCCATTTAAACGTATTGTAAATGAAATTTTTATGTAATTTTAATTCAAAACGTAAATTACCGGAATAAGAACCTAACATTATAGTTTCTTAAAAAGACAAGTAAAATTATTCTTCAACTAAGAAATTATGATCCGATATACGCTGAAACCCAGGGTGTTGATGGGTTTCCTAGTTAGTAACAGGTCCAAAAAAGGAAGTTCCTTATCTTGCTCGGTTTCTAGCGTGAATTGGATTCCATGGCAGATATTATTTAGGTATACGAGGAAATCGTATAGGTGTTCTTTTCCATGTGGCCATATTATAAAAATATCGTTCACACAACATTTCCAAGGTGCCTTTTGCTGTGCCTCTTGTTCGAAATTAATCATAATAAGTTTGGAAATAACTGGTGAAGGTGAAGACCCCATACGTGCGCCATCGGTTTGTTTGTACATTTGATTACTAAATATAAAATATGTGTGTTTTAGACAGTGTTCTGTGTTCAATTATGTAAGCCGGAAAATTTTCGTTCATGGTGATTTTGTCTAAAGTCTCATCCAATACTTGCATATAGTAATTTTATGTAGAGACTTGATAAGATGTCGTTTTTTTCAAGATAAGTTTGATCATTTTTGTCAGATGTTCGGAGTTTTTCCCGTTTTTCGGTTACGGAATCAGATACCTAACTAAAAGTAACAAAACAACAGAATAAATTTGAGGAACTACAACAACGCAATTCGAGCCAAACACAACAAACACTGGACTGCAACAAAGTTGCTCATAACATCTCCAACTACTAACTATCAGAACCAAAGAAATTAGTTCGTTCTAAAGGTCTTAATTTTGTCATAATACCAAAAAGAGTCCCGTCGGAAGAGATAATTTTGAACATAGAATCTGCCCTAGAGAACATATCTGAAGAAAATGCCGAACAATTCAGACAAGACGTATTGAAAATCTGAAATCTGACTGCCCCCTCCCCCAAACCCTAACTTAACGAAAGTTAAATCAAGCCCTCTCGTCCTTTAAAAAGAATAAGGAAATAGCAATAATACCAGCGGATAAGGGAATTGTCACGGTTGCAATGAACATCAACGAATATATGCAAAAATATCAGAAATTTTCAAAGACGCCTCATACTAAAAAACGGACAGAGATGCAACAATATACTTTGAAAAAACTATAAAAGCCAAGATGAAAGCCTCAAAACTAGACGCAGAAACGGAAAAATCTATAATGTTTCTGGAAAAATCAAGCAGATGCGCAAAATTGTATGGCACACCAAAAATACACAAAACAAATGTACCCCTCAGACCAATAGTAAGCGCCGTCAGATCTTCAACACAAAAACTGGAAAAATAGGCAGTAGTCAACACAATATCAAGATCTCTCCGCCTAACAGAATTTGAAACAAAACAAGACGAAATAAAGCACATCTTAACAGCCCTAGAACAGAATGGTTTCTCACAATCAGATATAAAGAAAGCCATTAAAAGATACAAATATTTGACATGAGTACACGAATTATTTCAAATTTAACACTTATTACTACTACTTATATATCAGTACATACAAGATATGTTCCTGGAAGCAGGTTAAAAATTCATGACATAAACTCTACAAATGAATAAAATTTAGATGAACAACTCATGTGAGTGACTTAAAAAAAAAATAATATCAATATTACAACTTCAAAAGAAAGTATTAATTTTCGAACTCTGGTTATTCTTGATAAAAACGGAGAAGCAGGTGTTATTGCTTATAAAGATATCCTAACCTTGGAAAAATGTTGGTAATTCTCATATGGCTTATCTTTAAAGCATAGATACCACCTAGACACGGGTACTACTAACTATTTTAATAACTTTAATACTGCATATGGTATATGTATCATATTACTACAGGGTGCAGCTTGCTGTTTTTCAATAGTTGTCATGATAAAGTAAATGACACAGAATTATAACTAGTAACTATTTGGTAGCTTCATGTCATATCATTTTCTTACTTATGTCCTTAATATCATTATGCAAAATAAATTTTTACAAAACAGAATGCGGGTACATGATACAAAAATTTTCTTAACCGATGTGAACCATTATAACCTTGCATATATCATATATATTTATAATAGGTATCAATTTGCAGTAAATGTCTTGTTTTTGATGACATTCACTTTGATTTCATTAAAGTTAGTAGTAAGTGGTATTTTTTCAAATAGTAGAAATATAAGTATAAAGGATAGAATATTCTAAATTGCTTTAATTGTAAAACTGGTTGATTCACTGAAATATACCAGCGTATAAGCTGCTAAAGATTTGTTCAGCAGTTGTTGACTTGTAGAAGAACAGACTTAAATTTTTGTGTAAAAATATGTAAATTTGTATTATGTTATAAGAGGCAGAATTTTTTATATTTTTTGGCATAAAAGGATGAAAAAATTAATATTTCTGATACCCTTACAAATAAATGTTTAAATATATTTTTAGTATGCCACATTAAAATGGACTAAAGTTTATAAAATAATTTTACCTAGCCCATTACAGATTTTTAACACCGTACACATTGTCCTAAAAATTTGTGATTGTGAATTGTTAATAGTTATGAACATAGTTTTAAGATTTAAAACGGAGTACGTGTAGTGCATAGTGTTTTTTCTGGCAACTATTTGGTAGGTTTCTGAAAAGGGAAACATTTTAAAAGAAAATAGGAGTTGCATATGTTTAATGGTCTTATACGATTAAATAAATAACATTCTAACTCAGAAGGTGAAAAATATCGATTACAATGGGTAGTTCGATTCCTTTTGGTCTATAACAAATCAATTAAAAGGGAGGCACACACTCTATTTTTTTGTGAGTTTGGAATACTTTGTAAGGATTATTGTGCCTCCTTGTGAGGAAAACTGGTAATAAAGTCAGCTGGTGGAATAACGATCTCACATTTTGAAGAAGCAAAACACGTAGACTGTTTGACAGAGCGAAAAAACCGGTGTGTGGACGGAATATTTCAAAACATTCACTACACTACATCAAAAAAAAGGGAAGCCAAAAAAATTCTCTCGGAGGAAGCTGTGTCAAGGCATCCAAAGGTCCTCTGAAGCATCACGCCTCCACAAGATTATGGCTAAAAATCCCCTAGACCCTATAGGGACACTACGGAAATCGGATGGGTTGTTTACAAGGACTGGCGGAGAAACCCTACAAATACTTCTTCGGACGCATCTGCCAGACTCTAACATTATCTCTGATGTCGCAATAAATGATGAAACCAATCTCCCAACCCTAACCAGAAGGGCATCAAAAAGAAACTGGGAAACTGCAAACGAAGTAATTCCTACACAAAATATTGTGGGCTATAGAATCCTTTGATAGTTACAAAGCATTGGGACCCGGTGACGTCATTTCAATGCTTCTAAAGAAGGGCAAAGAACTCACTACTCCGGTGCCCTGAAAAATCCTAAGGGCAAGTATAGCCACAGATTATCTGCCCTTGGCTTGGAAAAAGTGCAGCAATATCTTCATACTAAAACATGGGAGAGACTACTCTCAGGCGAAGTCATTCAGGCCAATAAATCTGTCATCTTTTCCAATAAAGCTAACAGAGAAACTGGTTGAATCAGGAAAATCATGCTCTAAATCACCTGGTTAGGAGAATAAAGTCTGCCATAAATTACAAGAAAGTAGCACTGACAGAAGACATGGCATTAAAGGCACTCTTTTCAGGGCAGACGAGTACAATCTAAACTGTTGGAAGAAACCGTAGAGGTATTGGTAGCCAACGGTTGCCCGCTGGGAGGAGTACAATCCCCACTTCTGTAAGATTTGGTGATCGATGAGCTCCTGGTAAATCTCAACGACCGAGACTACTATACCCAAGGTATGCTGACGATATAGTCATACTCATTGTGACGAAACATGGCAACATACTTTCGGAGCTCATGCAAGGAGCTCGGACTATAGTGAGGGAGGGGTGTACTAAGGGTCTTAGGGTAAACCCTGGGAAAATTACACTCCTTTACTAAAAAAAAAAGTTGGTGAATTAAAATTAGCAACTCTCTTAAATACAGAATTGAAAATGAGCCAAGAGCTTAAAGATCTAGGTGTAACCCTGGATGCAAAGCTTACCTGGAACTGCAGAAAATTATCTCTTTCACTAGGCAAGATGTAGAGATTAAAGCCAACCATTGTACATATGGCTCGGTTGTGTGATGGACAAAAACCATGTAGACGAGCTATTCGGGAACTCTTCAAACTTCAGAGACTTGCCTGTCTATGCATCACGGGTGTCATGAGAAGCTTTCTAACAGCAGCAATGGAAACCCTATTGAACCTCCCTCCCTTAATATAATAATCAGGGCTTAGGCGAGAATGGATGCTTATAGGCTGGAAAGAAACAACTTCTGGTGGACTGGATTTATCCTTGGACATAACAAAATCAATGGCATGGTAACGAACTCATTGCTAGAAATGAACAATGATACCATGCCAAGAACGTACAACTTTGACAGACCCCACACCATTCAGCTTGACTTGGAGGAGCGGTCTAACCGAATAGTGAATAAGCCAGGAATCCTCGTCTGGTACACGGACGGGTCCAAAACGGACCATGGTACAGGCGCGGGAATACACGAGGATACGCCCAGACTTAATATGAGTATAGTATTGGGGCAATATACCACAGTATTTCAGACAGAAATTCATGCTACTGATGACTGTCTTCGGAAGAATTTGAAGTGGGTTTACAGGGGCAAGACCATTCTCACCTTCTCTGACCGGCTTGCAACGCTGAAGGCAATTCTGAGACTGTCTTTAAAACTTTAACGCTCAGGCAAAACACAACAGGGTGACCCTTGCGTGGGTACCAGAGTACAGGGGTGTCTCGGGCAATGAAAAAGCGGACCAACTTGCAAGACAAGGGTTTACCACTCCATTTATTAGACCAGAACCAGCATTTGGATTTTCTAAGACTGCTATTTATAGGTGGCTATCCTGGTGAACAAATCAACAACACCACATTCATTGGAGCCACCTTGCGGACCACAAGCACAGCGAGATATTGCTGAAGAGACTATTCGGCCAACTAAGCCGTGAAATCCTGTGTCTAAGCAGACAACAAATCAGGCTGGTGACAGGATTTATAGCTGATCACTGTAACTTGAGAAAACATCTACATATAATAGGTATGTTCAACAAAGAACCCCTATGTAAATTATGTGATAAAGAAGACGAGACGACCTTACATATCATCTTAGAGTGCGAAGCTTTGGGCTACTGGAGACACCTTCGGGGATGACTGTCCGGAAGGCAGAGGATAATCTAGTGAGCACGCAACCAAATTGTTCGCCTGGAACGGATATGGCAGGCAATTTAATAAGTATCAAGGTTGCAGTGTAAGGAGTTTTCAACCCTGGCCTGCTATGTCCTACAATCAATCAATCAAGGGTTGTTATACTAGACCTATTTCTTAAGAGAATTCTTAGGGGCTGAATGAATAAATGAATGAATAAGAGTGGTGATGCTCGATCTTCGATGCTTAGACGTCATTGGGCCATGACCTTAGGTTATTCAAAGCCTATAGTGAATCCAGCTTAACTGACTGGTTTTGGTGATAATATACTATCTTCGAAATGTTTCTGCTTTAGTCTAGCAAATGCTGGACACTTTCCGAAAACATGGTTAACAGTTTTATACTCCACTAAACACAAATCTGCATACTAAATCATCCACCATATCAATTCTATAAAGGTGACTTCCCAGACGGCCTCTACGATTCGTAGCTTTTCCTTCTTCAGGAAAAGAAACTCCCTAGTAAGTAATGCATTAATTCGCAAGACTTTTAATGTACATACTATAAACATTTTAGAAAAATATTTCTGATTAAGTTCTATAATTAAATTTAGTTACTCATATTTTAAGATTTGAAAACTAATAATTAAATTTCTATTAATTAACCCTTCTTTAAAATATATAATATATTTAGCTATTAAATCTTTATAAATGGTGAAAAGCCGTGAAGAAGAATAACATAATAATAAATTTATATTCCAAATTTAATTTTTAATTTCGAATTAGAATATCTTCATCAATTTTTAAGTTCCCTGGAACTCGTGGGAGTTCTGTAATGGGAAACTGGGGTAATGTCATTGAATCGGCTTTGAAAAATAAACTTGTCTGTTATATAGCATATTTGTATTGGCGAAAAATTTAAAAAGCACGAAAAAATTTAACAATTAGTCTTTAGAAATCATTTTGAAAATTATTATAATTTAATAATTAAATTAATTATAATTTAGTAAAGTTCAGTAATTTATGAGTTAACATAAAAAAAAGTTTTCACATTTTAATTTTTGATGCTTCGGTAGATCCCAATAAACAAAATTATGAAAATATCTCATGTTAGTTAATATTTTCTATAAAGTAGAATAATTAAAGAAAAACTAAAAAGAAAAAAAAAGGCTACCTACCCATAACTTAATTCATGCCGAACTTAAAATCGATGTTTTTTAAATGTTATCAGTCGCAGTGTTTGAAACTTAATGTAAGTATTATTTTATCAACATTTTGTTCTATTCTTATCCTATTATCCAAATGAATTCTTTAGTATAAGACAGGGAAAACCACACACAATTGACAAAGGCTTAATCACGTCGATAGGAAAAGATTTATTAGAAAGTGTTAATCATAAGAATGCAGCGGACATCATCAGGAATTTTTTTTTAATAATAATGCAGTCAGTGCAAAGTGCAATAAAATCAGAAGCAATTCATTGGATGATACATTATTTAGCCAAATGTAATGAAAATTATGAATATTTCTATAACTTGCTGCTTGACACAGAAGTTCATTGGCTCTTTAAAGTTATTTTTTCTGAATCGTTTTGAGGTCTGTTTCACTCAGTACTAGATTTCGTTGAAAACAGAGACAAAAAATTACGTGTCAACAATAACATTTAAAAATTAATATTTAATGAAGGAAATTTGAATTAAAACAGTAAACGTCATATTTGCTTTTGTCGAGAAAGTTCTATTATTCAAGTGAAATTTCGGTAAACGTGAATCCAGACACTTTTCAACGTTATCAGCAGTGTTTGTAAAACGGGAAAATTTATTTACTTGCTGCCAATACTTAGGCGTTCTTTATGCTGATTTTCTGAATATTCTAAACATAAACATACCGCGTTGAGTTTCAGATTCTTTTTCAAATGTAAATAAAGCAGAGGTGTCAAATTTAGAAGAAAAGCTGATAAAACTCACAACAATCAAAAGATAAAAGTAAAAATCAGAAACGGATACCAAGAGTTCTGGCTTCAAAAATCATTACGAAGATTCTACCCTCTATTGTCGAAAATAGTTCAAAAATTTTTAATTACAGTGCGGTCACTAATTTTCTATCCAAAAAAATATGAATACAGACCACTGAACATGACAATTTGTGGCAGTTATTAACAAAATTGGAACCCGATAGTAACAAATTCTTAAAATTCCACCAGCCTCAAACATCTCATTATTTTTTCCTAATACATAACGCAGTCTCACAAAAAAAGTTGCCTGAGTGATCCGTTGATCATGAATCTGATGGCTATTTTATATTATTGTCCCTAGTCTTCACTAATGATCAAAATTTTTTCTAATTTCAAAAAAAAAAAATTTTTAATAACATTTTTTGAAATTAAAAATAGAAAGAAGTACTCTTCGACGTACATTATGTTGAGTATTTTAGAATAGCAATCTATTTACTTCAATAACTTTAGGCAACTTATTAAAAATGCTTACATTTATGATTTTTCGAAAGTTACTGTAACACTAAACAAGTAACTTCAGTAGCAACTTCGGAACATCTTTTTACATGATAGATAATATTTAAAAAGACTTTGTGTTAAACAATAAAACTTCGAATGGATGTGCAATCAAAAGCTACTTGGAGTAGCCACCTTTTCTACTTTCAAAACTTCTTTTTATCGACACTCTTGTCCTTGTTTATTGATATCCCAGCTTCTTTGGTATCTGGGCTCATTTTTTTCACTTTGTTCTTCACTACAATTGCCCAGATTCTCAAGAAAATAATTAAAATGAGAATCCAAAAAGTGCAATTTAAAATTCAATAAGCAACCTAATTTTTCATAATTCTCAACCAATCTAGCTGCTACCAATTGCTTGTAGTTTTTACTTTTTGATTTCCTAAAAATTTTCTACAACATTTTTGAAGCTCATCCACGCTGCTTTGTCTTACTTTTTCATTTTGGTAATAAAAATGTCCTTTTTCAGCAGCTTTCGAATATATAGCCCATCAAGAATGCCAGCTTTCAGTTTTGCAGGTGAAATGTCATAAACATTTTTGCGGTTTTAAAAACTCGATTTTTTTGCATATTTCGAATCTAGATCTAATCAGGAACACGCCATATGAAGGATTTTGTGAAATACCATTTCCTTCGTAGGGATATGGAACCTGTAATATGACCACTTCTGACCTTTTCGAGCGCTCTAGAAGCGTGTGGCCACTTTCAGGTATAAATTCTTTTTCGGAAGGATATAGCTGACGTTTGTTGACGTTTTGTGAATACATGTAAATGTATGCGTGTAGGTGTGTTCTTTTCACGTTAACTTTTTTAGCCAGCTCAGCTTACGTACTAGTAATTCGCAGAAACTCTGATTCTGTAGAAAAAACTGCGATTTGGGTATTCTCGGAGCACTGAAATTCATCAGATAAAAATCCTCAACACTCAAAGTGTCCCCTTGGCAAGAATAGTTGGAGCAAGTGGCATCAGACCGAGGCCAACGGGACTTTGGCAACTTATCGGCATGACAGAGTTCCTTTCGCTCCCTCGATCATCAAATTAATGAAACCAATATACGAAAGTTTGTCATCTGAAAGTTTACTGCCAATGTATTTGAGCGCCCATACACAAAATAATAGCTGCATCTGCATATTGCTCCAAAACATTTACATTCAAGTAAGGAAGTGGTTAAAACTGCAACTTACCTGACAGTCATGATTTTCAATGAGAAATTTTCATTGATTCTACAAACTATGCAAGTCTTGTAATTACCCTGGAACCTGAAGCAAAGATGTGTGCAGCACGACTTGACGAGAACCGCATCGACCCCTCGGAGCGGAGAGTGAGCGACGCGGCAAAAAGAGCGCAAATTCGTCTCCATGACGAGGATGGAGAGCTCTACGGCTTTGGTATAGCCAATTAGATCGTAAGTTTCTCCAGTCACGTTTTACACTGTCATTTATCTTTAAACTCAATTTCCCAAAAGTCGCATTTTTCAAATTTTTGGTAAGACTTCTACTAGAAATATTTATCGAATTTGATCCATCTTTTTTAGTTATTCAGTAAACATGTAGCTAGTTTCTCCGAGTACGATTTTTGAAACTTTGCTTTATTCCATTTTTACAGCCTCCGATAAGTCGAAATTCGAACTTTTCATAAACAATTGCGTAATTTTAACAAATTTCAATATAAAAAAAATTATCTTCTGAGAAACATAATTAACGTACCACAAAATAATGGGGTATTCATTTTTTTGGTTTCAGACAACTCAGATGGCCTTACCAAAAGTTGCATATGGCTTTTTTGCGGGGACAAAGTCAAAGACGTCCCAAGGTCGCGACGGTAATTATTATTATTTTTTTAAAATATATTTTAAAAGACGAAGTTTGTACCAATAAAAGAAAAAAAAAACATATCTCTATTATCTTCAGTATTTCCTTTGCAATTAATTATTAAAAATAGGCTTGGCTTTTATGGCTCAAAGGTGGACGACCCCCTTTGTCTAAAGTTCTCACAAATTGCGTCAATTTTATATGAAGAGGCGGAAGGAAGATTTTTGATCTATCTACTAAAGACTCTTTGATGAGATTATTTGAACCAGGTGTCATCTGGTTTCCTGTGAGCAATTTTTTTTTGTTTGGTTGTTTAGTTTCTCGCGATCTCGACTGTTCCACAAACTTAAAAAGACAGAATTTTTCGTAAACCCTCCTTATTTTCCAAGTATGATTGATGAAATCTTTAAATCTCCACCAGTTTTCCATTGATGATCATCATATTTTATTTTTTCTAGCAAGATTCTAAAATTATCGTGTTCTGTCATCGTGACAGAGTGTCTGAATGGATATGAAGAGTAAACTTTCGAGTTATGAAGTAAAACTGCTTTTAAGCTCGAGTAAATGATTTGATGAAAAACATTAAGCCCTCAATGTTATGCCAGTAAACTAATGAAGATTTTTTTTCAACTTGCTTGCAAGGTATTCTAACTTATAAAGAGTGTTTTTTATAGAGGTATAGAACTTTTAAATGGAATAAAACAAAGATGAATTTTTTAAATTGACATGAAATTTACTTTATTAGAAAGATAACCTTTTGGCATTATAATTTAAATATGACTTCTGGCATATGACCGCCACGGCTGGCTCGGACGTAGTCTAATCTGGACGTAGACTAGCGACGTCACATATCCCCACAGAAAATAGTCTAGCAGCGTTAAGTAGCACGATCTTGGAGGCCAATTCACGGGTCCGAAACGTGGAACTATGCGATTACCAAACATTTCCTTCAATAAATCAATTGTGGCACTAGCTGTGTGACATGTTGCGCCGTCTTGTTGAAACCACAGCTCATGCACATCATGGTTGTTCAATTGATGAACGAAAAAGTCAGTAATCATGGCTCTATAGCGGTCACCATTGACTGTAACGTTCTGACCAGCATCGTTTTTAAAGAAGTACGGACCAATGATTCCACCAGCCCATAAAGCACACCAAACAGTCAGTTTTTCTGGATGTAACGGTGTCTCAACATACACTTGAGGATTATCATCACTCCAAATATGGCAGTTTTGTTTATTGACGTATCCATTCAAACAAAAGTGAGCTTCATCGCTAAACACAATTCGCTTATGAAAATCGGGATCAACGGCAATCTTGTTTTGGACCCATTCACCGAATCTACGGCTTGCTAGGTGATCGTGTGGCTTCAATTCTTGCACGAGTTGGATTTTGTAAGCACGCAAACCAAGATCTTTCCGCAAAATCTCCATAAAGTAAGTGGACACATATCCAATTCCTGTGCACGATGGCGGATAGACTGATTCGGGTCTTCCTCTACGCTACGCTCTACAGTAGCAATGACTTCTTCTGTATGCACTGTACGACGTCTCTGTGGATGCGTATTATATTTAGAGTAAACGTGGTGCGAAAACGTTCCATAGTTAATCGAATTAATTGCTCTGATGGACGATTATGTTCACCGTAAAATGGACGTAGTACGCGATACATATTTCGAAAAGAACCATGATTTTCAAAATAAATTTGCACCATTTGGAAGCGTTGTTCAGGCGTCAGTCTATTCATGTTGAAATGCCAAACCAAACTAAACATAAATCACTTGACAGCTGACAAAATGGCCGCCAGTTAAAAAAGTGTTGCCAACTTAAAGTTCTATACCTCTATAAAAAAACCCTTTATTTTGAAAGTCCAAGATCCAGCGCGTCAAAATCCATGGAAATAAAGGTTCTCGTTTCTAGCTTGACATTTTTGTTGTGGGGCTGCGTAGTAAACAATTTTCTAATATGTTTGATGGTGCTTTAAATTTTAGTACGATATTTTAATATTCGGTACAACTATTGTGAGGGAGGGGACCATTGAATTTTTTTTACAAAGGAGGGTTGATCCAGAAAAGACTGCAATCTATATGTTATCCAAATATACTTTTAAAAGCTGTACATGTTCCATATAATATGCCTAGTCCTTTTCAAAAGAAAGGTTGAATAAAAAATAACTTTATGCTTTACTATTAAATATTTTAAAACTAGTTTTAAATATAAATTGATATCGTGACCATCAATATTACCTAGTTAGTTTATAAAACAAATATTTTTATGTTCTGTCGACATTTATTCAATGTCACAATATCTTTATAAACAGTGGCATCTGTTTCTTCATTCTTTATTAATGTAGACATTTAGGTAGCCGTTACTAGCTTTTGAAGGTTCAGTTGATAATAATAGAATTTGAATGACCCTTATACATGGCATATTTTCACTTCGTTTATTGCAAATTTTATTTATTTACATTACAAGTGATTTTAATAAACTTTAAAGGTAATTTCATTTAAACAAAGCATTTTTATTTGGATAATGCTCGAGCAGTAGTTTTTCATTTATTTAGGCGTTATTTTTTTACACGTTAGTTTTTTGCATTTGTATGAATCTCTTCAAGTAAATTAAAATTGTCATTGTCGTGGTATTTGACCGCAATTAAATCAGTACTATAATAAACGTAGGAATATGTTCTGTTAAGTTGTTCTAAAGTGTCAATTCTGAAATGATTGATATCGGAGTCAGATTTTTACATTAATTAATAAAACATTGATGTAACAATGCACATATAGGAAACGGTTAAAAGCATTCTAGTACTTTCTCACTCCAGGCAGTTGAATTCTTCCCATTTACACAGCACCACAGAAACTGAAAAATTTTTATATTTTAAACTGATCTTGACAGTTTTTCAATGTTCTCATTTATACAGGAAATTGTACAAGTTATATCTCTAAAACTAATTTAGTTTTTAGTCTCAGATTATACGACAGTATTGGGTTATCCTTATTAAGATTTTCCCTTGAGAGTGAGTTTTAAATTGAATTCCGGCTGTTAAGTTTTATATTAGGATGTTGTTGATTGAAATGATCCAGAAAATTATGTAAAGCTACGTTACGCAGCCAGATTACATACCTATCTTCCTCCTTCTTTCGCGTCGTATTTGCGGTACGGTATAGTAGTTTTAATAATGATTGTCTATTTAACAGGCCTTTTCATTGCGTTTCCTCATTAAACCCTATTCTGTGAAGTTTTATGGGTATTTTCCAGATTAGTACTACTATCATTGTGACCGCGATTGTTCATTCAATAGGTTATCTTCCACTTCTCCCATTTTCGTCAGTTTCTTGTTGCAACAAAAGCCCTTCAATGTTGTCGCTACATGATCAATGAACTTCCATTGGCAACCTGGCAAACAACAGCTCAACTGCTTCAATCGCTATCTTAATTCTATCCACCCGAAGAGAAAGTTGACTCTGTAACTTGATTAGGACAATTGGCTTCCGTTTCTATCTATAGTATATAGAAAATCAACCCACAAAGACAGATACAACAATGGTGATTCTCATCCTCACCCCTCGCAAATACGGGGCGCACCAGATACCCCAATGTCAAGATCCCTTCGTCTCATTGACAACCAAGGAAAAAAAAAAGGAAATATCCTACATAAAAAAGACCCGATAAAACACCAGTCATCAATAATGCAATAAAATTGCAACAAAAACTCATGAAAGAAATAAATCCACCTGCAGAAAATAGACAAATCCCAGAATCCCCTACATTAAAGGCACAACGGATAGAATCGGTAGCTTGCTCCGAAAATATAACATATCTACAACCTACAAACTATACAAAACAATAGGCTCATCTCTAAGAAATCCAAAGGACAAAATATATCTAGAAGATCAAGGTCTATTATAAGATCGCATATGGCACCAGAAGTAAAACATACACAGGCCATACTAACAGAAAAATATCAGCAAGGCTACAAGAACATGAAGAGCATAAGACACAAACAGACAACATCGGCCCTTTTCCAACATTAGCTCGAGATTCGACGCAAAATTGATTTTGACTAATGTTAGCAAATAACCATTTTAGAAAAGTTTGATTTCCGAGTCCATGGAAATTGAAAAGTACGGTACTCTGAATAAGAGAGACGATGCACTTAATCTTTCTTCCACCTGGAAAACTCTCCTCAATCGGGATTATTTTACCAGGACAGCACCAGAGTCTACACAAATGAACGTACACACAAATGACACTACCAACAGCTCGAAAAGGGGCAGAGCCAACGCCAATCATCCGTTACGACCTACAAAGGCGTATAAAGCAAGCTTTACATTTAATTTCTTCAATTCATCTACAACCAGTAAGCACAGAATATGCCAAATGGAAGTTTGGAGAAAGGTTGGCAAATTTCTACAAGAAATCAATCGAATAAACAAGTCCTTCTTAGGACTGTAGGACAGCTGACGTTTCGGTGAAATCTCATTCACCATTCTCAAAGTTCACTATATTTCTGTGGGTGAACTGATGCTTGAGACTCGGGTACGGCCGGTTGATTCTGGTCAATTAGGTTGCGAGTTTTGCAGCGTATCATCGGCACTGTTGCCAGTGTTTGGGGTCGTGTCACCGAGTTATGATCATTTCTTTACTATCTACTACTGGTCGATATTTCGTAAGCAGGTTTTCCAAGTGTTAATCAACCGCTGACTATCGTCTTTGCTAAAGTGATTGAACCATTTTGTAATTTCGATGGCTTCCTTTATATCTCTTGTGGACAGACAGTTGATCTTATGTCATGTGTTTAACAAGTGTTGGGTCAGTGGGGAAGGAATTTTTTTTTTCTTGACAGCGTTTATATGTTCATCTCTTCTGGCGCTTATTCAATGGTTGGTTCGATCTAAGTAAGATGAGTTAAATTCTCTGCATGGAATTTCGTATACTCCCTGGTTTTCTAGAGGGATTTTTTTCTTAGATGTTGCCATGAGATCCTCTACTTTACGGTCTGTGGTGAAAATGGTTTCAATGTTGTGTCTTTTGCGATTTTGTCTGTGGTGCCTCTGACATAAGGAACAAAAGCGTTAGAGCTTTAGAAGGTTTGCCTATATATTATTGTTAGAGCATCTTACAGTACGTTCATGTCTTTGCAGTAATTTTCTTGATCTGTAAGGGACTGAGATCGAAATGCTGGAGATTTCACTACTACCAATACTTGGGCGGAGTGGTGATGTGAATCAGCGTTAAGGTACCTGTCGGTATCAGTGGGTTTTCTGTAAACATTGTGTGAAAGCAAGCCATCTTATTTTCTTTGAATAGGATATCTAGAGATAGTTTCCTTTCCTGTTCTATTTCTATAGTGAATTTAATTTTTGGGTGTATACTGTATATGTGGTTTAAAAAATTTTTGAGATTTCCATCTACGTACCGCAGCATTTTTCACATCAAGGGAAAAAGCATCCATATGTCCTCCTTTTCGAGCGCGATAAAATTATCCCACTTAAGGATATTTTTCCAGGTGGAAGGAAGATTAAATATATCGTCTCTTTTATTCAGAGTACCGTAGTTTTCAAGCTCGTAGTTGTCAAAATCAATTTTGCGTCATATATTGAGCTGATGTTGGAAAAGGGCCGATGTTTGTCTCTTATGCTGAGTTCATGTTCTATTAGCCTTGAGAGTATTCTTTTAATAGTCTGGCCTATGTATATTTTACTTCAGGTGCAGCATGCAATCCTATATACTTTAATATTCTAGATAAATTTTGTCGTCTAGATTTCTTAGAGATGAGCCTATTGTTTTGTATGGTTTGTAGGCAGTAGATATGTTATGTGGTCGGAGCAATGTACCGATTCTATCTGTTGTGCCTTAATGTAAGGAACAATAGGGATTTGTCAATTTTCGGGCGGTGGATTTATTTCTTTCGTGGATTTTTGTTTCAATTTTATTGCTTTATTTATGGTTAGTGTTTAGTACCTATTTTGTTTAAGGGCCCTTCTTATGTGCAATAGTTCCTTTTCTTTTCATTGATTGTCGATGGTACAAAGGGATCTTGATATTGGATGTTGACCGCCCTGTATTTGTAAGAGATGATGATAATATATATATATATATATATATATATATATATATATATATATATATATATAAATGCTTTTCTTGTCACATTTACACGAGAAAATTTGTCGTATATTATAATATTGCGGCGAACCAAATTTCCTGGTTTTGGATATTTTTTATTTTTCTAATATTTTAAAAATACTGTTTAAAGAGGTAGAGACCATTCTAATTTCTTTACTCATTAATGTAAATTCACAATCCTCTGACAATAAGTAAAAACTGCTGGGTATATATACCAAATGTCAGCTGTATAAGACATTTTTAACAAATTATTCAGCAGTTTGTTCAAAATTAGTATTTAAAACACTATCACCATGTGATGAATCTTCATTACCATCAGAAACACGTGAACTAACTAACAAATACACACTGGAAATGGATACTGTATTGAATACAATAGATGATCTGTTAAAAGATTTAAGACTCATACCTGGACAAGAAAATAATTAAGGCCCACAAATAGTTTTCGTTTACATGACTTACATGACATGATCTTTGTCAAATTATTTCAAAAAACCTGCAGTCTTAAAAATATATTTAAACCATGATCGATACTTCTTAACGAAGCAAGTTTTCAAACCGATGAGTTTATAAATTATTTGTTCTGTGGTGGTGTTTATGCGAGAGGAATTGGACACCATCCATAAGTGTTAAAAAATATAAAAAATACTTCAAAAAGAAAATTGTTTTGTAACCAAACATTATTATTCCATATGTTACACTCAATACAAATTTTAACAGAATCATACCTGTACATATATAACGATTCTATGAGGACGTATGAAATACAAATTTTTGTCATGGGGCCCTCCGAGCTCATCATTTATATAAGCTCGCGAAGTCTGATGATGCTGGTTAGATTAATCAGTTTCTATTTTTATTATAAAATCTAAACTAGGTATCGTCATTTCATAAACAGCTTGATCAATGACCTTGCCTTTACCTAATATTTAAAGGAATGAACAAAAGTATATTATATCGACTAGTTTTTTCTAATAGATATGTTTTGTGGCGATGGAAATGAAACCCAACACGCCTAGTTGCTTTTTTCAGGGAAGTAGATTACGTAACCAATATCATGCATGGTAAGTATTTTTCTAAGTCAAACTCTATCAGCAACTTGTCAAAAGTTATATAAAACAGTTGTAGACTAACCTGCTGTAATTGATGTGTTGATAGACTGAATGTATGATTAATTACAGTTCAACAACTAGTTAATTTTTAATGAGGCTAGTGTAAAAGGACGATGATTAATTCTTCTCCCTTTTCATTTGAAGGCTGCCGAATAGACGGACAAATTCATTCAGGTGAAACGACGATGCCAGATTGGGCGAAGTTTAAGTTTATTCCTATTTCACAATTGCAAAATTAGGCAAATAAAATTGTTTTTATTCCTCAAAAAATATATTTGTAAAATAGAAGCTAAATTATAATTTACCAGTTTGTTCATCGAAACAATATAAGTAGGTTTTTAAATATTTTGTCTACAAACATCAAGAATAATGTAAAGCCTTTTTTAATATCTTTGGTATATAATCAGATCTTACCAAGTAAGTTCACCATATTGATAATTCTAACTATTTATCTGAAATCAACGTAATAGGGACTTATAACACACACTGAATAAATATAACCAAATGCGATAAATAATTCAAAAATTTACTATATCAAAAGAAGAATAGTGAAGTCAATTAGTTACCTAAAAATTCTTCTTACCAAAACCTTTCCGTAGATACTTTAGATAAAATATACAAGGTGTTCAAGAAAATGTGGGAAATTTCCCGAATATGAAAGAAACACATGAAGGGAATACTTAAAATTCATATAACCTTTTTTCGAATAGGCCTCTGTTTCGAAGATATGGGCTCCCAAAGAGCTGCAATACAATTGAGTCGTTTATGCTTAATTCTTGAACTACCAGGTATATTTCAATTTTTTTTTTAATATGATGTATACCAGATAAGACCCTTAAAATTACTATCCAAGAAAATGTTGTGAATTACTCACAGTTGCAGGGATGAACTAGCTGTGACACTCATGATCCAATTTTTTTACGCCCTTATATCATTTTATTTACACTGGTAGTTCTCTAACTTCTGTCAGGTTGAATATGAAAAAGAAGAAATTTTCTCTATCACTATAGTTTCAATAAAAAGTTAAACTAACTTACTTACTTACTCCATGGCTAACAACCCTGGGTGGGTCTTTGCCAACTTCACAATACTCCTCCATTGCTGCCTGTCTGCCATGACATCTAGCGGATTATCAATATTCATTGCCTTTAGATCTTAGGCAATATTGTCTTTCCATCGGAGGCGAGGGCGTCTCAGTGGTCTTTTCCCTACCGGTGCTTCCTTCCACGCGAGTTTGACTGTGCGACTATCTGGTAGTCTTCTTACGTGTCCCGCCCACTGTAGTCGCTTAGATTTTATTTCTCGTACAATATTAGTGTCTCCATATAGATCCTCCAGTTCCTTATTGGTACGGATTCTGTATCGTCCTGTTGTTGCATCCACTGTTGGGCCATATATTTTTCTAAGAATTCTTCTTTCGAAGACTCGGAGCCGTTCTTCATTTGTTACCGTTAACGTCCAAGCTTCGCACCCATACATAACTACAAGTCTTATTATCATTTTGTATATGTTTATCTTAATACGTCTTGTTGTTAACTTAGATTTAGGAGGTGTTGTACTGCGTAGAGGCACCTATTACCTGCTTGGATTCTACAGTTAATTTCTGTCGTTCCGTCAGTGTTTTCAGTAAGTATCGTTCCCAGCTCAGTTAATAATTTCATAATAGGGTTCAACATGGGCCCCGTGAAAACTGATACATTTGTGGTCAGGACGAATTGAGGACTGCTGAACCCGCCACATTAACTCAACATTGTTCCTTATTTGATCATAAAGAAACGTGATTCTTCGTAGAAGTTCCTCCCTACTATCGACCGGCGTCGAATACATCAAAATTTTAAGTCATCCCCACAGGTAAAAATTCAACGGCGTTAGGTCGGAAGATCAAGGAGGCCAGGCAATAGGTCATCCTCTACCTATCCAATCGTTTGGATAAACGTTATTCAGGTGCTCCCGCACAGCAACGCTGAAATAAGGTGATACCCCATCGTGCATGTAGTACATGTTTAGGAGGATTTCAAATGGTAAATGCTCTACTAAATCGGAAAAGCGTTCTGGAGGAACTCCAATAAAGTTGCTGCCCAGACATTGATTCATTATAACTGATATTGATGATACGAAACAATAGTTGCATGAGGATTTCATCAGCTCATATATGTGAGATATGTAGATTTATCATATCATTCATACAGAGAATAGTGCTAATGAAGTTTGTATTATTTCGTTACTGATTTAATAGCCAGTTTGCAAACTGCATCCTAAGGGGGAAATTTTTAGGAATCAGTTCATGTACTTTTTTCAAATGATATGTATTTCACAGCTGCTCTTGAAGAACTTCATATACTATTGTTTTCGACCTATTAAACTGTGCTGATAATTCTAGAGTACTCGTTGAAGGAGTGTCATTTACAACTTTTAAAATATTTTCCTCTAATTGTAGCATACGTACTGTTCTTTCCCGATCAGCATCAGTACTTTTTTTCTAAAATTTCCTAAAATTATGAAGAAATTTAATAATATTACCTTATTAAATGGAATCGCCTGCCATTCTCCCTTAGACGTTGGTCAACTTGTTGAAATGTTTTCTGATCTGGAAGAGTACAATTAGGATATCTGTCGTGACATAACCTCCTGGCTTCCAAAGCATTGCAAGATGCAAGACCATATATCAGATATATATCTGCATACTCAATAAAAGTATATTCCATATTTCGAATTATTTCACAGTTGATTTTATTACGAAATCCAAAAATCAATAAATTTATATCCAAGTA
This sequence comes from Diaprepes abbreviatus, assembly GCA_034092305.1. NCBI lineage: Eukaryota > Metazoa > Arthropoda > Insecta > Coleoptera > Curculionidae > Diaprepes > Diaprepes abbreviatus. The sequence goes on along the minus strand of JASJET010000028.1, from coordinate 27,723,800 downwards.
AAGAATCAATGTGTCAGCGATGTGAAAAGTGGCAAGTTTTAAAATGCCGGATATTTATTTCTTTCATACTTGCAACATTTGGTGGCGATAAAATAAAACGAACATTTTTAGCGAATCTCGGTCCAAATGCAATTCACAGAATAATTCGTTTTTAACTAAAGAAGTGAACTCTAATTTTGGATCGAATTTTTTTGATCATAAGGTTGAACATTTGATAGGAACCAAGATGTATCTTTTATCGAAATACACCAAATACATGACGAAAATAAAATAATGTTTTTCGAAAACAGTTTGAGTTAGAAGGTGCAAGGCGTAAAAAAATGGGGTCATGAGTGTCAGAGCTAGTCCGTTCCTGCAGATGTGAGTAATTCACAATACTTTCTTGGATAGTAATTTGAAGAAGTATATATCATATTAAAAAAAATTGAGATTTACCAGGTGGTTCAATAATTATGTGTAAAGGACTTAATTCGATTGCAGCCTTTTGGGAGCCCATATCTCCCAAGAAGAGGCCTATACGAAAAAAGTTTATACCTACTTTTAGTCTTCTTTTCACGTGTTTTTTCATATTCAAGAGATTTCCCACATTTTTCCAGACACCTATATATATATATATATATATATATATATATATATATATATATATATATATATATATATATATATATATATATATAATGTGGATATATCCACTGCTATTGCATCTCACACGGAGGAATCCGTGAAATCCGCATTAACATATATATATATATATATATATATATATATATATATATATATATATATATATATATATATGAAGTACAATGCGAACAGTAAATGCAAACCTCGTTACAACCATATCCTTTCCGTGTTAGAGGTTACACAGTTTGAACAAATTGTTAAGAAACACAATTTATCCTATTCCACCACCATCGAGATGATGGCCTACCTGTACCACCATACCGAGAAGAAAGTCAAAACTTACCCTCCCCGCCACAGTGATACGGTAGAGGTACATGTTTCGTCTCTACTAGACTCATCAGGGTACCGACATGCACCTGGCTGTGCAAAGGACAGATCAGAAGGAAGCATGCAAATACTGAACGCGGCTTCGCCGACCTCCCACCGGATGGTCTAGTAGAGACGAAACATGTACCTCTGCCGTATCACTGTGGCGGGGAGGGTAAGTTTTGACTTTCTTCTCGGTATGGTGGTACAGGTAGGCCATCATCTCGATGGTGGTGGAATAGGATAAATTGTGTTTCTTAACAATTTGTTCAAACTGTGTAACCTCTAACACGGAAAGGATATGGTTGTA